>QOCX01000761.1:0-84954 GCA_005959815.1 Sarcophaga bullata
CTGATAAATGGTATTAAAGCCCCTGAGGATTGTTTGCAGACTTTGCAGAACCTATATTTTTAAACATTTCTCTAGGTGTAAGATCAGAATTGCACAAAAAGAAGTTAGTAATGTAAGGTCAAAAAATCTTAGATTTCAAATAATTCAAACCGAACATCGTAGCACACATAGAAATGCAAAAGAGAATAAGAAACAAATATTGGACAAATATTGTTTCCCTCGAATGTACGTCTTGATTAGAAATTTTGTTCAGCGTTGTGAAATATGCTACAGTAACAAGTATGACAGGAATCCTTTTAGGCCTCTTCTACAGAGTACTCCCACTCCGCGTATGCCATGCGAAATCCTGCACATGGACTTCTTCCATAAAATTTTGTTCCGTTGCCTTATCATCAAAATCTCCAAATATTTGTTCCTCTTCTCGGTGTTCGGATTCTACACCAGTATTCAAGTTGAACAAACGTGGTTGTTTATCCTTCCTGTATATTTCGGTGGCACTTCTTTTTCATGCCTGATTAGGTCGATTTATATAGTTTACCTGAATGGAGGGATCAACATCCATGGCTTCTGGTTTAGGTTGTTGATACCTTGGGTACAGTAATGGTTTGTTGTTAGTATAGAAACGTCCACGATTATTATTGTTTTATTGATTCCTATTGTTGGAATTTGGCCTTAAGGGCGTTGGCGGAGTTTTTGAGACAGGACCATTCAAAGGTTGAGAATTTATACGAGGTAGTGACCTTGTATGTAAAATATTGTTCTTCAACAGTCTAGGCCGCTGAATTATCATCATCCTAGATAAATCTGGGTTAAGGCCTCTAACAAATATGTCCAGCGCCCTATTCCTATGAGAAGTTACCAGAGCATTAATTGTCTCCCCGCTATAGGATTCAGTTTTCAACATACTTATAAGAGAATGTTGATGATTAACTGTCGCATAAAATGCATCTACCTTTGACGAACCCTGCGACAATTGATTAAGTTGATGTTGAAGAGTTTGAACAAGTCTCTTGTCGGCGTAGTGAAGGGACAAAATTTTCTTCATTTCCTTCCAATCACTATCAAAAACATTATAAGGCACTAAAGCTCCGTCAGCCTTACCTATTATCTTTTGCCTTACACTCTGAACAATTGTCCTATAAATAGGCTTATGTTTTACTATTTCGAAATCTTTTAAACTTACCTCAACGGAATGTATCCACGATACATAGTGTTTCGGATTACCGTCAAATGTCCTTAATTCCTTTACGCTATCTGGGAGTTTGCAAATTGTCTTAAGGTCCTCCTCATTACGTGGTGCCTGTAGCGTTTCTTCAACATTGTCGGACTGGGCGTTTCCTAACTTTTTTAATAAGTCTAGTCGATTCCTAACTTCTGTCATGTCCGAAACCAGCTCAATTCTAACCAACCTAAGGTCTATAGTTTTAATTTCCTCTAGAAGCCGATTAAAAGCCCCCGTGAGGGTTGAAATAATATTACGCATTTCATCCATGATAAAAGGGCAAAAGGATTCACTCACCTGGGTTTCTTATTTTTGTATTCTGTGAAGAAAAAAAATTTCTTCTAAACTTTTACTTTCAATTATTTTCTCTATTGAAAACTTTATTTAGTAATCACTTTTTCTCATATTTTTTTCCTTTCTTTTTAATTCTTTTTTATTTTAACCTTTTTTTACTTTATAACTTTTCTTTGTATTTTCTTCTTTCTTTTTAATTTTATTGATTTTAACCCCTTTTTATTTAATAATTTGTTTTTTTCTCTTATTTTAAATGAGTCTTGGTTTATACACGACTTGCTCCATGTAAAATTCTTTGTTCTCCTTTTTTAATAACTTAAATTCGTGTATTATATTTGCTTTTGGAGGGTCCCGTATTATTCGCAAAACTTTTTATTTATGGTGATAAGGACACCACTATTTTCTCAGTGGGTCCCTGCTCGGGCGCCAGTTAAAGAATTTTACTTGGTTTAATTTTAAAAAATATTACTTGGCGCTGCTAACTACGCCGTTAAGAAAATAAAATATTAATTTTATTTAAAATTCAATATCTAATACAACTATTAACCAACCAAGACTAATCCATCCACTTCAACCCAATCAGCACCTAACCCCGTATGATCACGTTACACTGACATGTGTTCTCACCCAGACCCTGATGCAGCCAAATTACTTGATATTTTGGCAATTTGATCATACGGGTGTAAAACTTAAAATAATAAAGGTGCTTACACAGCGATATTAGGCTCGTTGACAGGTTCTTCACTGTTGCTAACTTACATTTAGTTAAAAAAAATTTATTGTTTATTGTTTTGTTTTTTATTGTTTATTGTTTTTTGCTTTGTTTATTGTTTTTCTTTATATTATTAGTTTTTGTTACTTAAGATTCAAGGGTTCTTACCTTTAAAAAAAATTAATACTGCCGCTAACAACTGCTGTGTTCGATGAACTTAGTGATTATGCTGCAAATTTAAGTTCACTTGCATGTTCACTTATGCCGTTAACTCCTCCCTCCTCAAAAATCTGCGTCCCGCAGTTCACCGTTGGTTGTTGGAGTGGTGAAGAAATCGTTTGCGTTAGTTTTATTTCTGGAAGATTGAGTCGTCTGGTTACTTTGTACCGTCCGAGCAGGGACTAGTGAAGTGATCGCGTTAGAGAAGATATAAGACCAAACTCGCGAAAAGAGTTTTATAAGTTATTTAAAATTCGCGAGTGGTAAAGTCTATTAATTAAGATTTTAAAAATTACGCCACATGAAACACATCCAAAATTAAAATCAAATACATACAACATACAAGATAAATAAAAGAAGAAAAATCTCTCAGCGCTCTTAGTGAAAGCAGACAAAATATAAAATCTGAAAAAAATAAAATAAAGAAGAGTGTTGTGCAGCGAACAAAATAATAAGAATAATAACATCTGAAAAATAATACTAACAAAAACAAGTACATAGTAACAAATATATATATATATATATAAATATATATATATATATATAAAATATATAAAATATATATATATATATATAATACTATATATTATATATATATATATATATAAAGAAAATAAAAAAAATAATCAGAAACAAAAATATACGAAATAAAAAAAAAATACAATATGAGAAGAAATTATAAATACAAAAAATACAATGCAAATAGTGTAACATAGACCTAAATGTGTACTTGCCGCAGACTGACCGACGACTAAATAAAAGAGTATTAGCAATGTGTGTGCATTCTCTCTGCACAATTGTGCTATGAAATGGTAATCCCAGATATAAATTACATATTACAGCTGTATACAGTAACAAAATATAAGTTACAAAAAATTTTAGTAAAAAGTCAATCGAGTGTTCACACAAATTTCGAAAGTCAAATTATTTTCGATTATTGTTCTTTATAATAACACAGTGTGTTCACATTAACATTTGGCTTTTGTTTTATTATAAAGAAAACTGATTATTTAACAATTTTACTCAGTAAATTAAATATTTTATATACCGAAGGCTGGGTAAAGCGTTTTTATATTCATTTTCTGAGATCAAGTAAGTTATTCTTGACTCAATTAACGCCACTTATAAATTGGAATCGGAAATTTCGAATTTTACGTGTCCGAGAAATACCAATTAAACTCTTTTGTCGAAAACAAGTGGATACCAAGAAATTCAAATATAATTCGACCAATAATTTACTTTGGTCAATTTTAACTTCTTGTTTTGAGGAATTTTGAATAGACAAAAAACATCATTACCAATATGGGTTCCAAACGAGAAGATTCTCCTTCCAGAGCGGAAAGTTTGGAGAAATTACTCGCAAAAAGCGAAGGTCATCAAGAATATCGATAGAATTCGACAAACTATTGTAGATAGGACTATTTCTTTTAATCCTATGGAGCTCTAATGTCGATTAAATATCTTGAAAACATATATTGACCAAGCAATAAAGCTCCTGTCAGAAGTGGATAGCGTTAGATATTGATAATGACGATGAAGCCGAGCTTGAAGATCTCTGTGTTACCACGAATAGTTTGTTTATGAGTTTGTTGGCCGAGAATAGGCAATCGAATGTACCTGAACCTTCATTCAGCGTACAAGCTTACCACTCAAGGCTCCCAAACATGAAGCTCCCTAAATTCAGTGGAAAATATTCTGTTTACAATAAATTCATGAGCTTATTTGAGAACCTGGTCTACAACGATCCGACTTTAACGGACTTAACATTTATGATTCTTTGTTATTAATTGGTGACGGCAAGAATAACGAATGCGATATTAATACATCTTGTAATGTCGAAAGTAGATCCAATCACCAAATCAGAATAGGAAGAACAGCTTAATTTCGGGAAGCTCCCATTGTAGTCAGATTGTGAACGAGTCTGACGAGTCTTCTAGTTCAAGGTCGAATGTTAACAAACTTAGGAATGAACATTTCAATTTTAGAATCATCATCATCAAGCATACTAAATTGCACGAAACAAATCACAAAACTATCTGTTGATAAATGCCTATTTTGCAAATCGACACAACATATTAGCAATAGCCCTTCTTTTACTGCTGAGCCTTTAGTCAAACGATTTGATTTCATAAAATCTATGTCTGCATGTATAAACTGTTTGAAAATAGGACACACAGTTACAAGGTAACCGTCTCCTAAGTGTCGGATATGTAATGGTTCTCATAACACATTACTTCACCAATATAACGCATGTCCTAACAACGCATCAACAAACTACTCTGAACAGCCTTCGACTTCTCATGCTCGAGTGTCAACTCTACCCAAATTAAAGTTTTGGGTATTGAAATCAATTAGAAATATACAACCTGATTGTAAGGTCAACATAGCTAATTTGAATATTCCGTCAAACGTGAAATTGGCTGAGCCTTGCTTCTATAAACCACAAAAAATTTATTTGTTAATTGGCTTGTTGATTGACTTAATGTGTGTTGGTCAAATAAAATTGGGCCAGAGTCTTCCAGTTCTTCAGAAGCCTTCGCTTGGTTGGATTGTTACTGGAAGATACAATCAGTCAAAGGACCCTTACAACTCTAAAGTATTTCATATAAATACTTCAATAGAAGATGAGAGCAATGTTTGTTCGATTGTCCGAAAATTTTGGGAGTTAGAAGAACTTCCAACCGAATCAACTGAAATTTATTCTGACGAGCATAAAAAATTTGAGAACTAACTTAATTTGAATAATTTCAAACTGCCAGCCGATGATTTCTCTCTTTGGAACGTAAAGTTTCCAAAGATGATATTATGAGGCAGATGTATCATGATTTCATGAAGGAATACTTCATCTTGGGTCATATGTCATTTTTCCACAAATTTCCTGATACTCCCCACTATTTCATTCCACATCAATGTGTATTGCGCCCTCAGAGTCCAACTGGGTAGAACTTCTTCACATGTTTTGCTTAATGAACTGCTAATGGTCGGTTCTACAGTTCAATAAGAATTGTGTTCTACATTAATCCGTCTTCGATTCCACAAATATGTAATCACTGCAGATATTGAAAAGATGTATCGTCAGGTGGTGATTGGTGACAAGGATAGAAATTTTCTATTGGTCTTTTGGCGAGAGAATCCATCTGATGAGTTGAGGCTTTTTCGGTTAAATACTGTCACTTATGGTACAGCCTCAGCACCATTCTTAGCCATTGGATGTCTGATACACTCAAGCGACATATACAAAGAAACTTTGCCTATTGGTTCGAAATTTGTTCGTAGTGATTTCTACGTAGATGACTTACTTACCGGAGCTGAGAGCTATGATCAATTGACTCTGGTTCGAATTCAGGTAACTGAAATTTTGACTTCAGCAGGCTTCAATCTCACCAAGTGGTTTTCAAAGCATCCTGAATTTCTGAATTCTCTACATAAAGATGAACTAATACATATCGATTGAGATTCTGCGAAAGCAATGGGCACACGTTGGGTTCCGGAGAATGATTTATTCAGATTTCATGTGGAATATAAGTTTAAAAAGTTAAAGGCTACAAAGAGAAACATGTTGTCGCTACTATTCGATTATATAGGACTGTTATGACAAGTTGTTACGGAATCAAAAATTCTATTGCAAATTTTATTCTTGGGTTCAAAAGCTTGACTGAGATGAATCAATTCCCTTGGGATTAAATACTTCATGGGAAAACTTCAAGGCTAATTTAATGGAAGTTGATTCAATTAGTATTCCAAGATTCGTCCACACCACGTGTACATCGAGAATTCAAATTTATGGATTTTCTGACTCTCCAATTCGAGCATATGGGTGTTGCATATACATTCGAAGCTCCGAGACAAACGCAGTCGTTTCGAGACTACTTACGGCTAAGTCCAAAGTTGCTCCACTCAAGTCTAAATCACTTCCTATACTTGAGTTATGTACTGCACACTTGCTGGCTAAGTTATGGAACAGAATTAATCGTATGATGAATTTCAAAATAGATGATGTTTATTTCTGGACAGACTCCGAAATAGTACTGCATTGGATAAAAACGCATCCATCCTCTTTGATGACTTTTGTATCGAATAGAGTCGCTGAGATTCAGAAGTGGTCAGACCAAGTTTCGTGGCGCCACGTGCCTACTAAACAGAATTTAGCCGACAGTCAAGAGTCAAGAGTATCCGATGTAAAGGATTTGAAAAACTCAATATGGTTTAAAGGACCGTCGTTGCTACTAAACGACAGTACCAAATGACCTGTTAATGAACATTTTGAATTAACAGAGAACCAAAAGTTATTGGAAACGAAAAAGGTGAATATATTTCTTGAGGTAGAGAGGACATATCATATCTACTAGATATGATATCAAAAAATATTCCTATAAGAAGTTACTGCGAGTAACATGTTCTGCGCTTAGATTCTTTAATAATCTGAAGAAACCAAAGTCAAATCAAAGTATCATACCTACCGTAACGGAAATGAAATGGATGTTTTACCGCCTCATAGAGACTATCCAAAAATCTATTTTTTCTGAGGAGATTTCTAAATTGCAGACATCTCTGATCTTACCATTGAACTTACAGAGACTGACACCTTTCATTCATACATTCACTGAAGAAGAGAGAACATTTTCACTATTAAGGCTAGGTGGAAGATTGCTTAATACAAATTTGTCATATGATGCAAAATTCCCACTTTTGTTACCGAAGCAAAATGACTTTTTCACACTTTGTTTGCTACAAATGCTGGCACAAAGGCAGTCATTGCTCTCGCCAGAGAGGGAATCTGCCTAATTAACGCCAAGGAAGAGTGCAGTAGGATTGTTCGCAAGTGTGTACATTGTTTCCGTTATAAATCAAGACTTTTGTCCTAAATAATGTGATAAAAATACCCATAAATTGGCGGGATCATCGGTGTCGGTGGAAAGGGATTTAGCACCCAACGAGCGGGAACGTAAAAAAGCATTACTTATATTAAAGAAAAATATATTGAGCATAAATGAAGAGCATAAAATAATGATCAGAGGAGATAGGTTGAAAATTAAAGATCGTTGTTGCAGGTGGAATGTGGAAAACAAATTTGTTTTGGGAAAAGAGGATGGAAGAACTGAACTAATTAAAATATAAGGAGATAAAATTAGTACGTTGAATTTAAAATATGATGATATACTAAAAGAAACTAAAAACTTTAATGAAATGAATAATGAAGAAAATAATAGTGTTAAGGATAAGGCTTTGAAAACAAATATCTTTACCCCTCGTCTTTTCGCACATTAAAAACACGGATATATTTATATTACTTGAAACTCATTTAGAAGCAGCAAAATTTGATATATCTAAAAAGCATTTTGCAGAATTTGAACTCTATTTTGAATAAACTAAAAGAATGCATAGGTTTGGGCAAGCAATAGGTGGCTTCATATGTGGCAGTAGTAGAAATTTGGAGAAATTTGTTATAAAGCACGAAACAGTGTACAAATAATAACCTTTTGAGTTTAAATGAAAGAACAACTGGAGATAAAGAAGGGGAGATAACATATATCAACATAACTGGAGTATATGTAAATGATATTACGTAAGTAAGTTTCATGTTGGCGATGAAATATGGTCACATCATTTTCGTACAGTGCCTACATTAAAGATAAAAAATTACAACGAAAATTTGAATAAATTAGAATTACTACCTAAGCTAAAAAATAATTTAAGTGATTTTAACTCAACTGCAAAAATTTAAATGATTTGTGTGAAATAATTAAAAAAATAACACTAACAAGTAAAAACCAGTGAAGATTTCAACTTAAACAAAAATGGTACGACAATAAATCCCATAATTCGAGGATCAAGACTTTTATTTCTTAAAAGAATACAGAAATTCGAATATTACAGAAGATATGGAAAGGTATATTGTTGCGCAAAGCAGATATAAAGCAGTCTGTCATGCAAATAAAATGAAGTACTATAGGGATCCGGTAAATAAAATAAACAATATAAGTTTAAAATATGTAAGTATATCGGACTTGACATTTAAACAATATTTTAAAAGACTTAAATCTACCACAAGCAGAAGTGTGCATTTATTATGCCGCAAAGATACTTTAGTGAATAGTCAAATTACGATAATGAAATGAAGCACATGCTTAATAAAGTGAAATTGAATAAAGCTCCAGGAGAGGATAGAGTACCCTACGAATTTTTTATTAACGCCTCAAACGAGTTCTATGAACATCTATTACAAATTTATCTCTGAGTACAGAATTGATGGGTTGTAAGACCATTATTTTTCTGATATATAACAGAAAGATCCTGGACAATCAGGAAATTATAGAGGAAATTAAATTATAAATTTAATTAAAAAATAAAAAATTATGAACAGTGCTGCAAAAATTCTAATTCAAATTCGGGCGTGAAACAATCATGTTTGATATCTCCCTTGCTCTTCGCTTTGTATATAAACGACCTACACGAGTGCTTAGAAGGTGGATTGATGGTAGAAAACATAAATATTCGTCTTTTATTATACGCGGACGATATACTAATATTAGCCGATGATATAAGTACTATGCAGAGTATGATTAAAAATCTATAAGACTATTGTGGCATGTCGAACTTAGAAGTAAACTTAAATAAATCCGAAATACTGGTGTTCAGGAACGGTGGCAGACTTAGAAATCAAGAAAAATGGTTTTTCAAAGGCGCAAAAGTTAAAATCGCTTCTGAATTTAACTATCTAGGAGTAGTGTTTACGCCAAAACTAAAGTTTAGCAATCATTTAAAAAAAAACAAGCAAAAAACGCATTAAATTCAGCATGCAAAACTTTAATGGATAAACCAAAAATAAATTTGGCAATGTAGTGGAAAGTTTACCTAGCAGTATGTTGGGCAATACAGTCATATGCAGCCCTGGTTTGGGGATTTAGTCTCTTTGAAGAAGTCAGTAAACTTCAACGCTATTTTGTCAAAAAGGCTTTGAAATTATCAAGTTTTACAGCAAACTACGTCTTGATGTTAAAAATTGCATCGGATGAAACGCTCTTATTTACATTTTCACTAAACCAATGTTTACTTACACAGAAAATAGACTACCATACCAACTCTAATCACAATACTCAATATATTCTGGCCAGAAGTCTATCCTTCGCGAATATAGTTTAATAATTTCAGCACAAAGCTGTTAAGAAAGCTCAAATCAAATGCAGTGGATGAAAGACTGGGAAGAAAAAACGGAAGCAGTACGCGAATATATAAACATTTAGACCATTAAAGAGGTATACAATACGTCAATTCTAACTTAAACATAATGACGATATCCTGGATTTTTAAAGAGCGCTGTGGACTAATTGAATTAAACGGCAACAAATTTGGTGATGCGAATTCTCTGGTTAACTGCACGTTATGTAATATGAACGAATGCAAACCGTTAATTTCATCGGTATATACCCAGCACTAAAGGAGTTTAGAATCGCGAATTTCGGAAAGTTAATGCTCAGCGAGGAGAAATTATTGACATTCTGAGTCAAAATTAGCCAATTATATAAAAAATGCACTGAATTATAGAAGGTTTTTGATTAATAAATTCGATTAAAGTTTTTAAATTAAAATTGTATAAGAAAAATAAAAGAAAATCATTAGGTTTAGGTTTTACATTTGTATTAATTAAGTAATTATGAACGTATATATATTCAACAGACGTTTAGTAATAAACATGTCGACAGTTTTATTTTTTAATTCCATTTTCTTTATTTAAATCTATAAACCTGAATTCTAAAAACATGTATACAATTATTTATAATAAAGGAAATTTATAATAAATAAATAATAATAATAATGGAAAACTTGCCCACTAATAGAGTGAGAGCTACACGACCATTTCTTATCGTCGGCGTATACTTTTGTGGTCCCGTTAACGTCTCTTTGAGAATTCGAGGTAGGCCACCATTGAAAATGTATATAGCGATCTTCGTGTGTTTCAGATCTAAGGCGGTGCATTTAGAGTTAGTATCTATTTTATCCACTGATTCCTTTCTGTTATCTTTCAAAAGGTTCGCTGCCAAAAGAGGTGTTCCGAAAGAGATACTAAACGACAACGCAACGAACTTCGTAGGAGCCAGCAGCGTCCACAAGCAGCTGCAGCAAGCATTCGGCAGGAGTCGGCCCGCCCACGAATATTACGCAGCGTTGTCCGGGGTGAAGTTCACGTTCATACCACATCGAACGCCACACTTCGGAGTTCTGTGGGAAGCAGCCACCAAGCAGGCAAAGTTCCTGTTTCTGCCCGCAGTGGGCAATGCATCGCTGACTCAAGATGGAATGGAGACGATGCTCGCAGAAACAGGCGGTGCTTAACAGTCGGCCCATTGCACCGCTGTCTCCAGACTTCAACGACGGAGAGACGCTAACTCTAGCTCATCTGCAGATAGGAGAGGGTCTGCGTTCGCTGCCGCTCGAATCCGTGGGCGAAAGGATATTCAACGAATCGAAATTATGGAAGCGTTGGCGACTACTTTGCGGACTCAAGCAGATATTCTGACACTTGGTCTCAAGACTACGTCCTGGGTCTACAAGGTAAAGCCAAGTGGACCAACGAATCACCCAACCTAAAGCTAGGTCAGGTAGCAATCGTCCACGAGGGCAATTTCCCGCCGCAACATTGGCTGACCGGCAGAGTCGTAAAAGGCGAAGACTGTAAGGTCGGACTGGCGGAGACCGCAGCACGGAACGGCGTTTATAAACTCCCAATACATAAACTGGCACGTTTGTTATTCGATTGAAGACTTCCAGTCCTTCAAAGGGACCGAAATGTTGGGCCATCATCATCATTTTCATCATCATTATTTTTTTATAAATATGTACCCACTAATATTAATAATATTAAGTTCAATAAATATATAGCAAGTAGACAAATATAAGCAACGGAGTTGCTGAATGTCATTACACTGTTGGAATGAAGTGCATAAAATATGAATTAAACGGTTAGATTTAAGTACATAGAATATGTTAGATGTAAGTAAAAATTAAAATAAAGAAATCAGTTGAAGAATAGAATCATATTCGATCGGTCGCTTTATTCCGCAACGTTTGGTCATTTTCGTGGGATAGTGACACAAAGTGCCCAGTTTTTAAATAATTAAATTATAATTTAATTAAATTAAATTCCTTAAAAAATATTAAGGACAACAACATATAAGTATACATGTAGTCTCCTGGCAGTGTAGGTTAGTATCCTATACAAGACATGAAGAGGAGTTTTTTTACCTTTCATTTTCCGTCATCGTTGATTGAATTCTATAAAATTAAGTTAATCGCGATAGAGAGTCGGGGGTATCCTATACAAGACATGAAGGGCAGTTTTTTTTCTGTCATCGTTGATTGAATTCTATAAAAATAAGTTAATCGCGATAGAGAGTCGGGGGTATGTTTTGCTGTAGTGACTGTTTAATCTACGGGTTAGAGTTTGGGTTTAGCTATCCCAATGGTTCTGACCATTGGCATAAATGCGTCTTTTGATAGACGAATATTTTGATAATTTTTACCATGCTGTACTGAAATGTATAAATAGAGGGCAAAGTTTTATAATGAGATAATGATAGTACTTTCAATACTATGTTAATGAATCATATTAAAAATATTTCCTAATGTCAGTTTTTTTATTTTTCTTTTCAGTTTCTGTTATTTTTAGGTAAATTTAAAATGGCTAGTGAAAATGATGACTACGAGAAAGATCATACTGTACGTGTTGCAGTTCGGTACGTAATTATTTTTTTTGTTTCAATCTATTTGCTCACATTTATTTAAATAATAAAGTAAGAAAAAACTAAAAAGAAAATCTTTACTAATAAACCAATTAAGATACTTTCACAATTACTGTTTGTATGAATAAGATATCATTGCTAACTAAATTTTATATTTCGTTCAGTAAAACAAAAATTACTAGTTATTATATAAAGAGCAGTTATAACATTCGTGTAATATTTTTAGCCAAAAAGTTTGTTTGTGGTGATCTCGAAACCTGACGCTTTTGTAACATTCGCCGTTATCTCAACGCTAATTATACGAAAAATATACGACTAGGTACTCCGCTATTTCCAATTTCAATGAAGATCTCAAACATAATTAAAACTGCAGATGCAAAATAATAAAAAAATTTCTGTGGTCGTTGAAAGGTTAGTTGTTGTAGACGAGAGCACGAAGTGAGCCACAACAGCACAGATCCCTTTAATATAAAATCAGGCTTAAGCAATACATAACAAACTTCAAAAAACTTCTGTAACATCAAATATGGGGCGTCTTAACGCTTCTCTAGAGCCAAACTGTAGTGGCGTGTAACTTGAATCTGAAAAGACTGTTACTTTTAAAATAACTTTTCATCAGTGGTGGGACAGGAAATGATATTGAGAAAGGTAATCAGCATGTTGACCCTATTCATTACAAATTTAAATGACAATGCGATTGATCTTACTCGCGTGGTTGTTTTATTCCATGTTTTGCTAAGGGTCCAGTTTAGATATAGTGATATTGTTCCTCCCTTTTTATTAACGTCTCTTAAGTGCTTGACAGAATATAGGACCAAAATCTGATTCATAAGATGAAATTAAATTTCCTTTCAATATAGCTGTCTTATTATCGGCCGCAAGTAAGTTATTTTCAACCGATTTTTGCCGGCGTGCCACAGTTTTGTGAACGATCTTAAATGTTCATTGAAAAATATATCCCTTTTCCGTTGGATCAACCACTGAAGTTGGATAATGTTTGCGCAAAGCAAAATAATAATATTTGCGCAAATCGTTGTTCAAACGTGCAAAGCGCAAATTCTCAGGTAAATAATGAAGATCCATCAAAAGTTGTGATAATTTTTAACTTAAAGTTCTTTTGATAAGAGAACATATTGTTACGAAAATGTAAATGGTGTAACATCGTTTAACATAAAACCTACAAAAACAAAACAACGGACTTGTTTACTTGCTTAACTAATAAACAAAAATAAAACAACAACATCAATACTAAGAAAGAGGAATAAACAAGTAAACAACAACAACACTGAAGGGACGAATGTAAACAAGATACAAAAACAACAAAGAAGAAACAGAATTCTCGTGAAGGCGAAGACCAGAACCTTCGCCTACGAGAACTTTCATCAGACTGTTTACGTCGCTGTATAAAAGACAAGGCAAAGCATGCAAATTCGGAATAAAGATTCAATCAGTCTTGTGTAAAGACACTGTGCGTGTGAAGAAAGCAATCGTGGTTTGAAGTTCTCCGTTGTAAAGGTCTACAGAACAATTGTATAAAAATTGTTATTGTTTATAGCAAAGGGCTCAAACGAAAGGAATAACGAATAAAGCAATTGTTGTTGTTAAAACAAGTTGTGCACAGTGGCACACAAAAGTTGTGTGAATAATAAAGAGTTTAATTAAAATTAAACACAAATTTATTTTTGTTTGCAATCTACGAGTTCATATTGCAAACATTTTTTAAAAGGTAAAAACGTAACAACATATAAAAAATATGCCTCAGTAGTTATACTCTTTGGTCCGATTTTATCAAACGAAGTGTCAATCTCTTCCCAAGAGAATGCACTTTAAGAATGCCACTACTTTTATAGTGTTTAATTAAATTTTGCAATTAAGATTGGCTAAACTTGGAAAAATAAGAAAAAAAAAATAATATTTTCAAGTTTACCCCATCAAAACTCATAACATATAAGTTTGAACAAAATGTTTATGCATACTTGGGTAATCAATAATTTAGTGTGAAAAAGTCAAAAAAACCGTTTTTATCAAATAAAACAAGTTCTAACGTATTTAATTTTTTGTATTTTGTCGCATAGTGTTATCAGAAGCTTATAGCTAAAATTAGACTGCAAACTTCTACTTTACAGTGCACTCCTAAAACCAATGTGGTGTTATGCTATTCAGTTATGAGGAACTGCCGTTGTTCCTAATGTAAAAAGTCCAATAACGACTAATCAAAATTTTATGTATAATTACAGCGGCATTTAGCATAAACATTCTATTGAAGCAAAACGAAATTTTTTTGATAATAGATAAAAATATTGCTGTCACGCGGTGGTAGAACAAGAAATCATTCCGAGAAAGTTGCTACCTATGTTGAATATTAAAAACTTGTCCAAACTTACACAGTGGTGCGAGTGATCTTTGGTTATATACCGCATGATCTTTCAAAATAGGGTCCTAGAATTGAAAAACCAGCAGCAAGATGCTTATAAGCATAAAGGTGCTTTTTTATCTTCATCGCATTTTTAAGTCTTCAATATTATCCTCAAGAATGAAAAGTTTCTGTATTTAAAATAATATCTAAAAATGGCTAACATCAAACAAAATGAAAGTCTTACTAGACTATTATTACCAATATATTCAAATCTATTTGAAATGCTCCTAATATCTAAATCTTTCTATTGAAGAACCTTACAGACTCGTGAAAGTTAAATTGGGAAGAACTGATTCAATCTAAAATTGAATTTTCATTTCAATATAGGTATGCTGTTGATAAACTATATTATTGACTGCAAGGTTATCATTATTGAGGGTGATCTTATAAGTCATTCTACGTCGTTTGTTGCTGGTGTACCGCATCGTAGTATCCTTTAAAATTTTTTTAGGGACATGCTAGTGGACAGTTCTACACATATATACCTACATTAACTAATTACACTACTATTTTTTGCAGCCATGAGAACTCCTTTCTAGCTTAGGCAATGGTTAAATATATGGAGAATTAAAATGAATGAAAGAAAATTCATTTCAACGAACATCGAATTTAACGAACAGGCAAATTTTTCCTATTGAATACCTTAAATAGTGAACAAAAATTATTTTTTGTACTCAGTTCAACTAACAAATAAAAATATTTGAATGAAGATAAAATGACATTTAACAAATATAACAAAAAATCTAATATGTAGTAAAAAATAACATATACCGTTGTTTTAAACGGTGTTTTTTGTTTTCTTTTGATGTTTTCGTTTTTGATGTTTAGTTTTGTACATACTTTTTTGAATAAACGTCGGCACAAAGATAACATGATAAAAATGTGAGTGTATTTGTGAGAGCCACGTGTTAACCCAGAGGTAAATTGTTAGTAATATTTTCAAGTGTAACCTAATAATATGTATATGTAGTAGAAAATATAAGAAACATGTACTGTGCCACACCCCTAAAGACTGCGTATTTTACTTGACAAATATTCCTCCGAAAATGGAGATCATTTCTTATTGATACTAGTGAATCGCATTGGCAAATAGTGAATCCTACTGTAATAGTTTTTTAGGTGTATAATTGAAACCTGAAAAAAGCGTCATGAACATTCTTTTTTAGAAGCTGACAAGTAACTGAATGCGATTTTACTCTCTTTTTAACGAACATTGTTGATGTTCGTGTCCCATGTGTGTAAAAAGCCGAAGATGTTGGGCCACCGGTGGCTATTGTTTATGATGAAAACATCAAAATGAGTGGATGAAAAAGACTGTGTTTAAAAGATAAATTAAAAATTGTGGATGACCTTCGAAATGGTTTACTTATTACAGAGTTTGGTGGGGATTTTTCCTTGATTTTTCCATGTAAATAGAGAGTACGTTACATTTGGCTTATTCACGAACATGGAAAACAACCTTCGCCGAGACTGTAGAATTAGCACTGGATATGAAACGTCCAGGGTTATTTCAAGGCAGTAGTCACGTAAAGTATGGAATATCAAGGTTGTGGTGAAGGAATTGGTCCATTGCTTGGCAAACGGCACTCCAAATGTTACTAGAGATCCCGTTAAACCAGAATATGTTAGCACTCAGGGGTAGGTACTACAGCACGAAGGGAAATGAGGTGAAGGAGTTGGCCAACAAGATCGAAAGGAGCGGGGTAATTGAGGCATCGGAGCTCAGTGGTAAACCTAGTGGGTGTTAACCTTGTAGTGTTGACTACAGGAAACCGTATTATGTTTTCTAACAGAAACAAAATGTTTGCTCATGTCTACAAGGAGAGAGGTTGCGGATAAATACAAACAGAAAAGAGAAATTAACCTTTAGTGCAAGCGGTGCTTTATGACAATTTAAGATAATGGAAAATCTTTCTAGGAACACATTGTAAACTAGGCAGAACTATTTCACCGTGTATCTAGAGCTTAATGTTAGGAATTCCTAAGTTTTTCAATAACAGGTAAAGAGTATTAGTATTTGACTAGTTACGACCGATGGTATCACCACGGATGAATGATTGAATTTCGAAGTGTTTAAAACTGCATGTGTCACAAACATCTTTGTCTAATTTTGGAAGCGTTATAGCTTGCTTACAATCCCTTAAAGAAAAATTCTACTTCGCACGCCATGAGGTCGTGGCTCCTGTGGTCCACTATGAAGAGCCCTTTTCCAGCGTCATTTCAGTTTAGGGTTTCGAAATGGTCTTAAGGTGGATAACAGAGAGTATGTTGTTTATATTCGGCTAATAGGAGTAGAAATTGGTCCGGATGGATCAACTGCAAAAATAAATTCAGTTATAATAACGAAGAAAAACGCTAGATGTTTAACGAGGTATCACCTGAAAGATCTCCTGTGAAAGCTTATTGGACTCTATGAGAAAGCTACAGCACAGTTTGGAAAACGAAGATAACAAAATAACATCTAAAAGTAACGTTGTCCTGCATAATACAAAGTTTTCAACAAGTTCTGTATTAATTCTAGTGTGGAGCCATCAAAACATAGGTTTTAATTGTGAGCTAGTTTCCAACAAACTATAATTGACTAAAAATATATTGTGCAATGTATTGCATCGAGAAGTCTGGGGAGTCGAGTACAACACTAGCAATGAATTTGGGTGTGTCATTCAAACGGATAGTTATAGGCATTCGTGCTATGATGTTATATTCAACATAACATACATAATTGGCAAAAAATTATGTTATATTATTACCCTGCATAATACAAAGTTTTCAACAAGTTCTGTATTAATTCTAGTGTGGAGCCATCAAAACATAGGTTTTATTGAGCTAGTTTCCAACAAACTATAATTGACTAAAAATATATTGTGCAATGTATTGCATCGAGAAGTCTGGGGAGTCGAGTACAACACTAGCAATGAATTTGGGTGTGTCATTCAAACGGATAGTTATGGCATTCGTGCTATGATGTTATATTCACATAACATACATAATTGGCAAAAAATTATGTTATATTATTACCCTTTAATGAAGGCAGAAATTTTGAGTCTGATATTTTTAAAGAAATGCGCAATTTGCAGAATAAAAACAGCGCCGTTGCACTAATAGTCAGACGATTCAATCGTTACCTGAAGGAATCTCAGAGCTAGGTAAAATGAGCATGTCCCACAATCCATATAACCGTTAGGTAGGCTCGACAAAACAGCGTAAACACCTGCCAAATTTGTGGCCGGAATTTGATGCCAGATGCTGAATATTATAATGGGTTCTACTTTTGAACTGATTGGATATAAATGTCAAAAAAAGAAGTAGCTAAACAACACTTATTAGCCTAGAGAAAAAACTGTTAACCTAACGCTTTTTTTTGCCACATTACAAAAATTTCATCGACATTTATAGATTTTCAAAAAATGGAAAAGCTAGGGTACTCGTCTACATTCTCATCTTTAATAACCTTAACGAAAACGGTTTTGGAATTCTTAATCCCACAAATATCCAACCTATTAGATCTGTTTCAACCGTTTATTTTTACAAGGGGCATAGTTGTAAAAAAATACTTTTTATACTTTTTTATATTTGTTTGTTTTGCTGTCAATTTCAAAACTTTGGCTTCCTCTAACTTTTAATTTTTCACCAAAATTGTCCGTATTCTTGTGTCATTTTAAGATTTCGTTTTTCGACCTTATCAAATGAGCCGATTTTGTTAACATAACATACATTTGGATACATTTTGGATGTTTTTTATAATTAGTAATAATAAGTTTACAAACATATTTATTTTTCTTTGAGTATAACATCAGAAAATTTATAAAGTTTTAACAAGCATTAAATAACATTGGATAATGTTTTATTTAATTCCTTTTCTTCAGAATTCGTCCTCTTAACTCAAGAGAAATTATTGACATGTGCCGAACGTGCACCAGTGTTGTCTCCAATGAGCCTCAAATCATACTTGGTTTAGACAAGGCATTCACCTTTGATTATGTTTATGACACTACTTCAACCCAGGTAAGCACAGTTTTAGAATAATTTTAAACAAACATTTAATATGCGATGTATGATACCATATAGCTTATATTTGCATTGTCCTAAATATATCTATGTGATAATTTTTCAAATGCAATCGTAATATTGCTTACGCAATGTTCGTGTTCAATGAGACTAAACAAACATTCATCTCTCAAAATGGAACGTAAGTAAAGTGACATATGAGGTTGTGCTAGTTGAAATTGGTAGTTCCCTAAATAAATGGCGCATCAAACTCGCGTGCTACACGGAATCGTTGTAATATCGATTATATTGTATTCTGCTTGGAATTCCATAACGAACCTGATTAATTTTATGATTTCTCCAAATCATTGTTGATTTTTTCCAATGTATGATAAATTTAGCGCAAGTCTTATTCTGTGCATATCCATAATAAGTTAGATTTGTCTGTTATTTATACAAGTTGGTTAATTTATTCATCTTTCTGTAGTAACTCAGTAACGTCTGTGAGATCTTTCGTTTCAATGTTGTAAGAGCATTTGCAAGTGCATTTCTTAAATTTGGTATCTTAAATGTCGAGGAATCCACAAGAGATTTAGATGTTTCCCTATCTTCTCAAGACACATTGATATACACTTTTCATGAATCTAATACCTCGTTTATCCTTAATATTTTCTAAGGACACTCTTAAAATTAAGCAATTTATAATTTTAATGGAAATGGATACGGACACTTGTGAAACACGAAAAGACCAAATTTTGTAGAATTAAAAAGAACCGTGCTCGTGCAAGATTTTGCCAATTACGAGGCCAAAAATGATTTTTGGACAAAAACTTGTGCCTGGAGCTGTTTGGATGAGATTCTCCAGTAAGTTCGTGGAAAGGAATTTGTGGAAGCACTCAATTAAGTAAATTGGCTGCCCAAATTTTAACAGCTCCCTATACTTTAGCTGCTACTGAAGTTCAATGAGCACCCACAGCTTCATTCCCTCAAAAAAGGAACCATTTAATAATACAAAGAGCAGGAAAAATAACATATATATTCTGCAACTTGCTTTTTTATATAGTTTATCACCTTCAATAGAAAGCACGCACTCCACTCAATTTGAAAATTCCATGAATTCTTCACTAGAAGATAGTCAAGACGATATCCCTTCAACTTCAACAGAATTCACACAATCTACTCGATATGAATTTTTATCGCATACGGACAGCGACGCGATTATGTCAAAATTTATGAATTATTCCATTTGTTATTCAAAATCTAATTCATAACAAAAAATTAAATTCTTTTAATTTATTTAAGTTTTTCTTTATTCCGATTTATACCCACATTTCGGATAAATACTCAGGTGCTTGGGTAAATACCTGGGTATTTACCTTTGAATACCCAATTTACCATTTGGGTATTTACCCTTGTCCCATCACTAGTCAAGGCTGGAAATTAAAAGCTACCATCTCTTATTGTCATTTTTTGATATTTTTTCCAAATATCGAGAACCAATAATATTGCATCATCTACATCTACGGATGGTGTAAATATTGGGGGATCAGAAGCCCTTAACGTTCTGGGCATGAAAATTCAGTGTGATGTTCGCTAGAACCGAGATATTATTCAGTGCCTTGGCTCCTGGCACTTCATATTCTTCCTATTTACACCACTTATATCCTGCCCAGAATCGAATACAACTCTCATATATGGGCCGGTGCCTCAATGTCTATTTTGAAACTTCTCAACCGCGTACAGAAGTGGACGAAGGTCTTGTTAATGATGGTAGAGTATCAAACTTCATTGATTCATTAGAGCATCGTTGCAATGTGGCTTGTGTTTCAATGTTCTATCGTCACTACAACGATTTTTGCTCTAGCGAAATAAGGGGACTTCTTCCCGAGAATCATATATTCCTACGTAATACTCGTCTTTCTGGAAGAGCACCTTCGTTGATTGGCCAGTGACCGCACACTGCATTACAGACAAAATTCGTTCTTTAGTCGGACTATTCGTATGTGGGACTCCCTTCCTGCATATTTGTTTCCTGTCACTTAAGGCATAAAGGGTTTGAAATCTTGAGTCTACAAACACTACTCCTGTTAGACGCTATATTCAAATCATTAAAAATGGTCTTTAACGGCAAATGGTAAGTTATGCTCAACTAAAAAAAAGTGCAAATCTTATTTCAAAATTCTTGGTATTGCTATTATTTGCTGGGTAATGTCAGGGTATTTGCAGATATTTTCCGAACTTACCATTTTTCTTTAAAAATTTGACCTTTTTATTTATAAGTTTCTTTACTAATTGGCGCTTTTATTTAGGTTTTTTTTTAACATTTTTTGTAGTATCATCACAGGTGTTCACAATTAATTTAAAAATATAATACTTTACTTCTTGTTATTATTAACCCAAATTTGCAAAAGCAAAGAAAGAGACTTTTAATGTACAAAAGTAAAGAAAATTATGTAAATTTTTAATATCTAAAAATAGTCAAAATTAGGGCATAAAGCATAAAATCGTCAAAATGACAATAAATCGTCCAATTTTTAATATCTAAAAATAGTCAAAATTAGGGCATAAAGCATAAAATCGTCAAAATGACAATAAATCGTCTAATCTGGCAGCTATGAATATAATACTAGAATCATAATAAGCCAACTGTAATAAAAAAATTATTCAACATTTCAATACAATACAATCGTTATATTTCTGAGTTTACTACAACCGGTTTCGTATGTGGCAGTATTTTGGATTTGAATGAGTGTTTTAAGGTAGTAAAATTTTTAGTTTTTATCCAATTAAAATAAAAATTAGACATATAAATGCCACATTCGTTAAGATTTCAATTTACACATTGAAACTTATTGATCCCACATTTTCAGAGATATTTGACAAAGTATTGCAAACCAATTAAAAATTATATAAAAAATTTTGCGCGTAATGTGGTATACCACACGAAGATATATACTATACTATACTACATTACCAGCTCTTAGTTTTTTCTTACTATTGACATTTTTCTTTCAAGAAGAGCTTAAACTGTTTCGTCAAAATACGAATTTGGACACGTCCAGATGCACTGCAGGCATAGTTAAACCGGGCAGAGCATCCTTCTTAAAAATGATTGTATGATATATGTATGAAAAATTACGCTTAATGTAGCCTTATATCTTCTCTTTGCTGAAACTTTTATCTTTTTTTCACTTTTAAGACAATCACAGGGGGTCAAATGGCCCACCAAATTTCCTACTATTTTTTATGTAACTAAAAAAGAACAACAAAAAAACCGAATTACATTTCCTCTAGAGAAATCGAGGGTATGTTTCGAACTCTTCCAGGCGGTTTTCAAAACTCTGATGGCTAATAAATGCGTTTGACCAATACTTCCAACGTATTCTTGCACTGCAAAAAAACTTATTTGGAGCTTTATTTATTGTTGCAATTTAAAAGCAACGAACGTAATTTAGTTCGTACTAACTATTAGAGTCTTTAACTTGAGGTCTTTAATATACACTTAAAAAAAGGTTATTTCAACGTCAACCAAAACGAAGTCAATTCGATTTGTTTATTGTTTTAAATGCTATGTTAAATTCATAATAGTTTGATAGTATATATAATAACAATAGTACAATACATTTCGTAAAGAAAATATTGAGACCAAAGTCCACCAAAAACCTCTAATAGAAGAAAAGGATTCAATACAAAAAAAAATGATGTATAGAAGAGTGCACAGTTAAGAACATAAAGTGTAAATGTGTTCGTGAGAAAAATTAGCCATCAACTTGAATATTATTTTGAGGTAAGAAACATTTCCTTTTGCTAGGAAAATAAATAGATTGGGTTTCAGAAGGGCTAATTAAATTTTCCATTTTATAAAGTAATCGATTACTGTACTTTCACATTTTTGCAAATTGTTTAATCTGCCATGGCGAAGCTACTAGAACATAAGATGGCCGTATCATCTGTGAATATTGAAGATTCACATCCAGGGAATATGGGAAAATCGTGACCATACTGTAGAGAATTGGGGAAAGACAAGTGCCTTGAAGGAAACCAGCAAGTACATTATAAACTCTAGATGACCGATTCGTTAGGTAACTTTTAAATATTTTAACTGTCTGAAGATCTGCCTCAAATGCGATTAACTTATGAATAACGAAGGCAGATTTTATGTCCAACAAGATCATGGCCGTAGATTTTTGATCAATGAAATTGTTTTTTCACTATTTGCTTGATTCTGACTAGAGGCTGTGTGGTTTTATGTTGATCACGAAACCCCAATTGCATTAGAATAACAGTTAGAATGTTGTTATTTTCAATAATGTTAATATTTTTTGTCCTTAATGCCTCCTTCTAGTATTTTGCTTTTTGAATTTAAGAGACTGATTCAGTAATGATTCAGGAATAAGTCGATGAGACTCAAAATCGAATTTTTTCTACTGACTCTAAGTATGACTTACAAAACTAAAATCGTTGGTCTCTTAATTACTATACCGCATTACCAACCTATATGACACTACCTGCACTTACTGCTAAAACCACAACAAGAATTTTGTTTGCCTAAAACTCATTTAGCTTGAAAAGAGCTTTCGCCTGTCTTTATATGCCATTTTGTTGAGTATACCTTTTCTACACAAAACGTTTTGGTATCAAAGAACCAAATCAAAATGAGAAAATATACTGATGATATACACATAAGTATGCAGAAAACAATGTAATAAATCGAATAAAATTTTGTAAGAACTAAATATCTATTTAATTTTGTAGCCATTATTTTAATTAAAAAATATTAAATTTAGCTGCGGATTAAATTATACTTCCATTCCCAAATGTTTTTTCTCTTCATCTCATATACTAAGCCGTTGCAGGTGTATCTTAGAAAAAAAAAGAACAAAAAACAAATATGTCTTGATTTAGATATTACAACTCGATGGAATTCCAAAGATGATTGAAATAATGATTGAAAAGTTTCTTCTTTTAAGTAAGTAAATAAAAGTAAATAAATAAAGAAAATAGGTAACATTTGAATAGAAAAAATATTTGTCTTCCAGAAGACATGCTATAAGTTTTAAAAGTAAGTTAAGAAGGCGAAGCACAAATGTATCAACTGCTGATGCTATTGTGACAGTTTTTATCGTGAAATTAAATCAAGTACTTCTTTTTGGGACAGAAAATGTTTAACTCATATCCAAACTTTTTAAACAGGTAATAATATTATTCATAATTCGCTATAACATATGCAAAAAATCTCTATGAACGTGTTTAAAAAAATGAAATTGTGGATAATTTAAATGAAGAAATTTAACTTGTAATACAATATCAAATGCTTATATATTAAAAAAGAAATACAATTATACGAAACTGGTGGAAAAATGACCGCAAATATTGCAATTTTTATAACGCCCTCCTGACAATTCGTGCTACTTTTGTCGTAACCAAAATAAGAAACCTATTATGGGATGGAACAACAAATGCCTTATTTGTTTATAAAAACTTTCTAAAAAAGACAAATTTTGTTATTCTAATGCAATTGGGGTTTCGTGAGCAACATAAAACCACACAGCCTCTAGTCAGAATCAAGCAAATAGTGAAAAAACAATTTCATTGATCAAAAATCTACGGCCATGATCTTGTTGGACATAAAATCTGCCTTCGTTATTCATAAGTTAATTACGTTATTTTTTATTTTTAAATTGTTTTTTTTCATTATATAAATACATAACTTTACTGAATAAGTATTAGATTTTATTAAAAGAAAACTACTGCATAGCAGATTAGCACATTATGTAAATACACTAAATCCCGGGAATTTATTTTTCCCGCTTCCCGAGAATGAAACACAAAAACTTGTATTTTGACAATGCTTATATCCTAAACAACAGCTTTTTATCTAATATCAACTGGTACATGAATTCACTTTGAATATTAAGCCGAAAGTCCATACACACATTTAATGTGTTCGAGCATTACATGCGTTTCTCCCGCTCCATGCATTTTTATTGCAAGTTACGCATAATGCGTTATATACGACAAGTTTTTACTTTGAGCAGCTGTTTTGGTAATTATTAAATAAAAAAAAATTATAAAAAATAGTTTTGGAAAAATGGAAAATCAAATTACGATTTTGAAAAAATTTATGGAATCAAATGAATTTGCATATACGATATTTTGTTCTGCTAATGCCTCCGAAAAGCTTCAAAGGACGCAAGACGAGTGTTTTCAGGTAATTTATCGTCCATTGCTGTTGTTCACAAATTAAGAAATTCAAAAGAGATGATACTCAGTTCCAGTAATCGACAACTAGAATACAAATTTTGTTCATGAAAGAAATGTGTTAAAAATATATTTTATTCTTAAATTAGTAGTAAACTTTATTATAAAATATCTTTTATTATAAAAACCATCTGATTTTTGTTTTAGCGTTGCATGAGACACATATATAAGTAGAATGTAAACCTATTTTATCCGCAAGTACGGATTAAACGCATTATATGGACTTTTGGCTTTATTAATATGGCACGTTGGTAATAGATAGAGAATATACTCAATTTAATGTGATAAATGTAGCAATGATATAATTATTGGTCAATTGTGTTCAGTCCGTGTTGCTTTTTATTAGGGCGAGCACGCCGCTTGGATGTTGCTAATTAGCCACAGTTTAAAATGACAATAAAAAAGATATTTTTTACAGCTAATAAGCTGTTTTGATCTTTATTCTCTTTATTCTGCCTATATTTCTTAATTTCTTAAGTCTAAAATCTTTACATATTCATTCTTATGACCTAACTCCAATTTTTATTTATCTTGCGTGGTCAACATTTTGCTAATTTGCAATTATTGCATGCTGAAAATTTGTATAATGCAATTTAATTCTTCGCGCCGTCACAATTTGTAAGTCATTGATAATTATTGTTTATATTATTGAGGAATGTGTCAAATACATTTTTAAGTAGTATACACTATTATGAATTCTAAATTTAAAGTTAGTATATATTATTAAATTTGTTTTTAAGTGTTCTAAGAATTATTTTATATTACCATTTTTTGCTTTATATTTTCTAGTCTGTTTTTATGAATTACTTTTATATTTGTTTTTATCTTAATTAATATATTTGAATCATCTACATGTATTGCTTTATATGGGCCGTCATAAGGTGGGTCATGTTTTCTTCTATTTCCAGCCTTGACCAAAACTAAGTCGCCTACTTTTAGTCCTATGTTATTCTTGTCATTTATACTTCTTTTGTTTTCTATAGTTTCTATTAAGTTCTTGGCACTTTCCGAAGCATGCCTTGAGTTTATTAATATACTTTTCAAAATTGTAAATTTTTGGATGATTCATGACCTCATTTCCAAGTAAACTTGGTAATTTTCCAAAAAGGAGTTCAAAAGGTGAATATTCAGTATCTACATGAGAGGTTATATTGTAAGCAAAGGTATAGTAAGATATCCATTTATCCCAATTGTCATTTTGTGCAAATGACAAAAAGTATTCATTAAGAACTCCATGATTTCTGTATGTACTGTACCCAACGTCTCATGATGATACGGTGTATAAAAGTTTTGTTAAATTTTTAATAACTCACATATTTCCCTTAACAACTCATCTCTAAATTTTGTACTGTTATCTGACTTTAGTGTACTAAATAAACCATATTTAAATATTAAATTCTCTACTAGTACTTGGCTATTTTTATTTTTGTCTCTTTTGGCTCTATAGGACATGCAACTATGTAATTCGTTAATTCGCATTGCATATTTAAAATATATATAAAATTGTTTATGGGACGTAAAGGACCTACAGTGTCAATTACTATAATCTGGAAACTGTCTACTGGAGTACCTGTAAGCTTTAGTTGTTCCTTCGTATTTTTAGTCTGTTTATTACATTGGTATAAGTCACATTTAGACAAATATTCTTTTACATTTTTGTTCATATTCTTTCAAATGTACTTCTGCTTTAATTTTTGTATAGTTTTCTTCGCTACGAAATGTCCTCCTTGGAGTGTATCGTGGTATAATTTTATCAGTTCTTATCTTCTATCTTCATCTGTTATATTCTGAGATTTTCTGTATAGTAATATAATTAAGTCATCTTTATTATTTTTGTTTGCTTCGTTATATTTGGCCTTAAATTCATCCACGGGTATTATATTAAATATTGTTACGAAAATGGAAATGGTGTAACTTCGTTTAACATTAAAATGTTAAACAAAAGCTACAAAAACAAAAACAACGGACCTTTATTTCTCCTGAATTGACCAAATAAATAAAGGATAAACCAACAATACTCAGTTCAAACGGAAAAGGATAGAGCAAGTAAACCAGACAAACACAAACAGACAGCGGGGGACAAGCGTAAACAACCTAACTAACAACAAGCCATGGCACATGTATGAATGTAACATGTTTGTTTTACTTATCATAGAAATCTCGTGAAGGCGAAGACTAGACCTTCGCCTACGAGAACATTCATCAGATGTTTTCATCGTGGTATAAAGGGCAAGGCAAAGCATGAAGGATCGGAGTAGAAGTTCAGTCAGTCTTGTGTGAAAAGACGAGTTGCGTGTGAAGTAAACCCAATCCGTGGTTTGAAGATCTCTCCGTTACAAAGATCTACAGAACAATTGGTGTGATAATTGTTATTGTTTATCGAAAAGCATAAACAAAGGATAACAATAAAGCAATTGTTGTTGTTAGAATCAATTGTGAACAGTGGCACACAAAAGTTGTGTGATTAATAAAGGATTTTATAAAATTAAACACAAATTTATTTTACTTTATTTGCAATCTACGAGCTTCATATTTTAAACGTTTTTAAAAGGTAAAAACGTAACAATTAGTGTCAGAAGTGGGAATTGCAAATCTAAAAGTAAAAATAATAAAAAAAATGAAACTCTCCCGAATTAAGAGTGGAGCCGACTTAAGCGAGGTTTGGGTAAATTTAGAGCTGCCACAACGGGCACGAAAATGAACTCCAAAGGCGGCTAAGGGAAGACTTCAGCATCAGGCCATCGATATCGATTCCTTACGAGTTCGAAGACGAGGTGGAACGAGAGTTACAGCAAAAGCTTGTTGCCGCCGAAGAACCTTCCACAGCCGAGTATCGAAAACTATTTGCTGATGCACAGTGCAGAAACCCAAAGATATTTGCGGATGCACGACCAGCAACCAAAAGATATTTGTTTGATGCACCAAGCAGCAAGCCAAAAGCTATTTGATGAGGCACGAGCAGCAACCAAAAAATTTTTTTAGAATTAAAGCAGAGAATGGGTGAAATGATAGAGTCATTCAATAAAGGCATTGCTAATGACAAAGGGAAGGTGTCAACTTCGGAAAAAGATAATGATGCGAAGATGATGGAGAAGCCAATGACGGTGAAGAGGCGGAATACCGAAGTTAGGAACCATTGTTGGTCACAAGACCGGAATTTGGGGTGTCGTATTTCTAATCAGATGGAAGGGATACGTAAAGTCCGACGACACCTGGGAGCCGGAGGAAACACTTAGTTGTCCTGAAATCATTGAAGAGATATAAGAAAAAACAAAAGCAATTGGCGAAGAAAGGTTCTACACAGATCAAAGATCAAGGAGGAAAGGCAGACGCCAGTCCGAGAAATAAGACACCAGTCGACGAAGACAAGAATGGAAAGTTGAAAAGGATCAGTGATCATGCTGAGGAGAAAGAGAATAAAAAGATGTGCGAAAGTAGTAGCGAACTGACTGGGAATACCGATGAACAAATAGGTGAAAGTGTTCCTATGCGACGGGTATCAAGAGGGAAGGCAGGATCGATATTTCCTCATCAGTGGAAAAAGATAAAGGTCGTGATGGTGGTCCTAAAGAGTAGGACGGAAACTGACCGCTCACGATCTAAAGAACGAGAGCAGGAATACAGGAAACACGAACGTGAAAGGGAACAAGAGCACGAACGTGAACGTAAAACGAGCAGAGGGAATAAGAACGTGAACGCGAGAGGGAACGCGAGGATGAAGTTGTGAAAAACGTTGAAGACCTGCAACGTGAGAAAGAATAGAGGAAGAGTTACGTGAGTGCAAAAGACAGAGAAAAGAGCGCGGAAACAGGAAACGAAGCGGCTTAAAGAGCCCTAGAAGACTACAATGACGGGAAACGATGATGGTAAATATTTCCAAGAGTCGGGAACTGCAACGACCGTCTGGCGGAAAGTGTTCGAGAGGCAGATTTAGATGGAAAGGGCCGAAATACGAACATGGAAAATTGTGCAGACGCAGATATTATTGATGCTAATTTGGAAAAGCGTAAGGAACAAGTACAAGTCAGGGATAAGCACATGTCTTCGGGAAAACGTCCGAATTCACATGCAATCTACCATCGAAATGTCGTCAATGTGGGACCAGCAAGTGTGGGACTAGCAGAGACCGTGGCCTCTGCACTAGCCCAGGAGACCGATCGCACGATTTCCAGACTTGCAGTAAGACGAGAGCAAAGGATGAAAGTCGTGGAGGAAGCAGTATGGCTTTTAAGTAGAATTAAAAGATTGAACGACAGGAGACAGAAAGTTTATAACCCCGAGTAAAATTGAAAGTCGTACACGTAGAGCGCCTGGCGAAATATGGAGAGGAGATAATGAGCCTATTCGGGACGAACAGGCTTAAGTGGGCGGCAGTGTTACGAAAATGGAAATGGTGACTTCGTTTAACATTAAAATGTTAAACAAAAGCTACAAAAACAAAACAACGGACTTATTTGCCTGATTGAAATAAAAAAGGAAATAAACAACAATATCAGTTCAACGAAAAAGGGATAAGCAAGTAAAACACAAACAACAACAACAGCGGGGACAAGCGTAAACAACCTACACTAACAACAAGCATGCAAACATGTATGAATGTAAACATGTTGTTTACATTCATAGAAATCTCGTGAAGGCGAAGACTAGAACCTTCGCCTACGAGAACATTCATCAGACTGTTTACATCGTGGTATAAAAGGCAAAGCAAAGCATGAAGGATCGGAGTAGAAGTTCAGTCAGTCTTGTGGTGAAGACGAGTTGCGTGTGAAGTAACACAATCGTGGTTTGAAGATCTCCGTTACAAAGATCTACAGAACAATTGTGTGATAATTGTTATTGTTTTTATCGCAAAGGGCATAAACAAAAGGAATAACAAATAAAGCAATTGTTGTTGTTAGAATCAATTGTGAACAGTGGCACACAAAGTTGTGTGATTAATAAAGGTTTTTATTAAAATTAAACACAAATTTATTTTATCTTTTAATTATTTTGCAATCTACGAGCTCATATTTTAAACGTTTTTAAAAGGTAAAAACGTAACAATATTTTATTATTTCTCTCGATTGCAAATTTCTTGTTTCTTGTATTTTTTAAATATGATGATAGTTTCTCCAAATGAGTACCCAAATACTTTGGATTATCGCTACATCTAACACGTGTTTCATTATTAATTTTATAATATTCTGCTATACATTTATATAATTCTTTTACATTAATTTTAATTTTGTTGCGTGCTTTATATCATTTATTGACATGTAATCCCGCATATGGAGTTGATCAGTCCCCCTATGAGATTCAGTCATAATACTTCTTTTCTGATGACTTTTTATTCATATCTCTTGTAATTACTAGTGTTTTCTTTACCTTTTCGTCATTTTCCAATGGTATCATACGCTTTAGTGTATTAGAATCACTTTCTATCCTTGATAATGCATCGGTATTAGAGTTGTTTATTCCTTTCTTGTATATTATTTCAAAATCGGGTTTATTTCAAGTTCAGGTCTTTATAAGCGAATAGTGAAATCAAAGGTTTATGATCTGTTAAAACTGTGAATTTTCTAAATACGTTCTAAAGAATTGTATACCCCAATATATGGCTAGCAATTCTTTCTCAATCACAGGTTTATTCTTCGTGGTTGTTTAAAGATCTACTTGCATACTTCATTTCCTATTGGACCCTGTGACACAACTGCGACTAGTGAAAAATCTGATGTATCGTCGTCAAAATGAATGTTTTGTCATAGGCTGGATATTGCAAAATAGGGGGTTCAATCATAGCTGCCAGATAAATAAAGCATCAAATCGTCAAATAATAGAAAAAATCGCCAAAATCGTCAAAGACGTTCATTGAAAAAAAATCGCGAAAAAAATACGTTGAAAGGTTTTTTAAAAATATTATTTTTATTGTAGTAAAACATATAAAGTTAATTCAACGTACGTATTTTAGTTCAAAAATAAAACATCAAAACACCTTTAACAAAAAAATTTGACAAGCCGTTTTAACGCTTTAATTATAAAAATAAACTTAAATAAACGAGTGTTTTATATAATGTATTTGTATGTTGAAAACATGTATCTACACATATTAGAATTAAGCATTTTAATTAAATCAGGTACAATATTAAAGTTGAAGAGTTTACAATTGCGAAGTTTTAAATAATCTCTTTATATATTTATATACTTACTTTTTATACTTTTATTGCTGTTTTAAGAAATTTAGTATAATTTAAATTAACTTGGCTTAATATTCTCTTCACATTAGCTGAAGTATATGATAATACCAATATTTCTTAATAAATTTAGTCAAGGCTGAAAATAAAAGCTACATCTCTTATTTTCATTGCTGATATTTTTTTCCGAAAATCGAGAAGTTTTATATCATATTCAGGAAAAAAATTGTTTAAGATTTAAACAATCTACACAGTGTTGTCAGAAGCTCCTGACGTTCTGGGCATGAAAACTCAGTGACGCTAGAACCGACACATTTTTAGTGCCTTTACTTCCTAAGACGGTACAAGAAATATTTTACTTCATCTGATGTTCTTCCTATTCACACCACTTATATCCGACCGAGAATGGAATACAATTCTCATGTACTGGCCGGTGACTCAACGTTTAGTTTGAGACATCTCGATCGCTTACAGGAGCGGGCGAATCGTAATGACGGTAGGGTATCAATCTCCATTGTTTCATTAGAGCAATGTTGCAATGTGGCTTGTTTCACTGTTCTATTGGTACTACAACGGATTTTGCTCGATCGAAAAACTGGGACTTTTTCCCTAGAATAATATTTGAAGCTACATTCGAATCTTTAAAAATGGTCTGTAATGGCAAATGGTAAATTATGCTCAACTACAAGTATCAATCTTATTTCAAAATTCTTGGTATTGCTATTATTTGGTGGGTAATGTTAGGGTATTCGCAGATATTTTATATTGCAAAGCAAATACAAAGCTTAAAGTTTTTAATATCTAAAAATCTTTAAAATAAGGATACAAATCGTCAAAATGACGATATATCGTCAAATCTGGCAGCTATGGGTTCAATAAGCTTGTTCTTCAGTATTTCAAACGCATTATGACGTTCTTCCGTCCTTTCTTTTTTTTGTTCCTATGTTTTTAACAAATCATTCAAACAATTTGCAATATTTGCATAATCTTTAATGAATCTTCTATAATAGTTACAAAATGTTAAATGTTATCAAATGTTCTAAATATATAACTTCTGGTTTCAAAAAATAGCATTTGGTTGCATTCAATTTTAAATTATATCTAGATAATCTGTCGAAAACGTTGCTCAAATTATTGCTGTGATGTTTCAAACTATATCCAAAAACTATTATATCATTAACATACAAGAATGGTTCGGATTCTATTCCAGCTAGTGCTATAGTTAGCATCCTCCGAAAACTGTTTGAAGATATCTTTAGTCTAAAAGATAATCTCGTATATTGGTAATAACCATTTGTTGTTGAAAATGCTGTAAATGGTCTTGACTGTTGATCGAGCTCAATTTGAAGAAAGGAACTTGTCATGTCCAATGTGGAAAAATATTTAGCTCTTCCTAGTTTATCTAGAACATCATCTAAACGCGTTAGTGGAAATTTTTTAATCGACGACTAGTCTCCATTTTTTTATATCACTTTGTACCTTCTTAGGTACCAATAAGAGTGGAGCGTTGTAAGGACTTGTGAATGGCTCTATTATTTTTTGTTTCAATAAACTTTTTACTTGGTTATTTATTTCCCCTGTATGTGTTTGTGGTAATCGATAGTTATATAAAATATAAACAGGATTTTTGTCATTTAATTGAATAGTTTGATTGTAAAATTTATTGGTTGTCAGGTTCTCACCTTCTAAATGGAATATACGTTGGTATTTTTTTAATATCCCTAACAATTCCTTCTTTACTTTTTCATTATTCCTCTCCATATTTCGCATCTGTTTTGTCGTGATTTGTTTTGTACATATCAAAATTTTTTAAAAGGATAGTCTCTACTTTTAAATTTTCTAATTTTATGGTTTTATCAGTAACGTTTAATAATTTTATGTGTTTGTATCCATCTTTAGGAATTATGGTATTTGCCAAAAATATTACCAATATTGTGGGCATTACAACTATAATAATTATTATTATTATTATTGTTTGTCCTGCTATTACTAGGCGAAGACCCAAACGTTCGCCTTCAAGAACCTTCATCAGACTGTTGACGTTGCTATATAAAAAGCAAGGCAAAGCAAGCAACGTCGGAGTAGGAGTTCAGTCAGTCTTGTGTGAAGACGCGTTGCGTGTGAAGAAAGTAATCGTATTTTGAAGATCTCCGTTACAAATATCAACAAAACAATTGTCTAATAGTTGTTATTGTTTATCGCAAAGGTCATAAACAGAGGAATAACAAACAAATCAATTGTTGTTAGAACAAGTTGTGAACAGTGGCACACAAAATTGTGCGAATAATAAAGAATTAAACAAAAAATTAAAACTAATTAAAACTGAACAAAAATTAATTTTTATTGCAATCTACAAGATCATATTTCAAACGTTTTTCAAAAGGTAAAAAAGGTAACATAGTGTCTATACAGTAATAAAAAAAATTGTTTGTGTATTATTAGCGGGTAAGAGATAGGGAGAGCGAGAGAGAGAGAGAGAGAAGAAAATTTTATAAAATTAGTTATATACATATTTGCTGTGATCTAATTTTGGTTCATTAATCACCTACGCCACTAGTCTCATCTACTAAATTGCTTTATGTTTATAAAAAAAGTTCTTCTAATTGGATGAACTGAAGGCTTATTTTTTGTTTGTTCAACCCCCATGCAAACCCATATATCATATATTCCTAAAATAAAAAATCTAAAATATAAGGCATTGAATTTTATCAACATAAAATATTTTTTGAGAGTTATCGATAAGTTTTTTTTTTTGTGTAAGTCTCAAAAAATTATAAAAATATCCGCTAAGCGTGCGTACTTGTCGTAGTTTTATCTACAACTAGAGGCGAAAGCCCGTACAATGCGTTTAATGCGTTCTTGTGTTACATGCGTGTGTCAAAAAAGTAGAATCAGTGATCATGACAAGTTACAGAATAAAACGTATATGGAATGGATATACGCATGAAACGGATACAGTTGGTTTACTTTCTACTCTTGTAAGCGTCAAATATATGGCTCAAAAGAGGCAGATGTTCTTTTTATAACTAAGAATGACAAATTATATAATATTAATATTTTNGTCAAATTTACGTTAGTAGATAATACGTATAGCGCATTAATATTTTTCCATTCATATTTTTGTATTATAAAAATAATAAATAATCTACTAATATAAGAATAAATAACACATTTCATTCATGGGCAAAAGTTGTATTCGAGTTATCGATTGTTTTTATGCCATCTCTTTTGCATTTATTAATTTGCAAACAAGCGCAATGGAGGAGACATTAGTTGAAAACACTCATCTTGTGTTCTTTACATAAAAAATATGTGTAAATTCAATTACAGTACACACGCGGTAACGTGAACACCGTCGGGCTTTCTAGAATTTCCCACATCGTTATCTGGAATGTTCGTATCATGTTGCGAATCAGCACATTCCAGCACCATTGATTATCGTATTCTGGTTATTATACTGCCTGTTGTTCCTATTATCCAAATATATATATATTCCAAATATACTTTATACGTTATTGAATTCAACGCTGCGTACTACGAAAGCTAAGTTCAGAAATTTGTCAGGAAAATCAAAAATCTTAAAGCAAATTTAAATTACATATGATTTATACGGGTAAATCCATTGAATTTTGTATAGAAAAAACAATCTGTTGGCAGCTTTGCTCAAGTTTGTCTGGATAAAATATAATATTAAACCAAATTGAGCTGAGAGTATTTTGAAAAATATTTTGTCTTTCACAAGAACAGAGCTGCCAAAATAAATATAAGAAATGTCCGGACAAATATTTTCTCCATACTACAGGAGTAAACCCAGCTTGAGACTATAAGGGCGAAACAGTAACAGTCCACACTTGTTCGTATAGAGAAGCTAATCGACTCTTCATTACCATGATTATTACTCTTATACAGATATGTACGTAACAATTTTACAGCTGATAATGAAAAATTAAAAGCATTATCCGGACTGTTCTCTGGCACTGTTTCTAAAATCTCTGCGGCCTTACATTTTAATGCCGCAATAAGTTGCAGAGTTGCCATTTGAAATCACGCTTTTAAATACAACTCTCGGACACATGTCAACACTGACTGTCTATTCTCGAATGCGTAGTTGCATCGTTCTTCGTTTCTTATACAACCCTTTCTTATTTGTCTGGTAACTTTAGGACCTTTGCTTACCTGCTGTTGTTGCTGTTCTTTTTGATATATGTTTTATCACCTCCACTCTACGATATTTCTTTTAAGTATTACAGATACGCGTTTGATCATTGGTTTATTCTCGGAATTGTAATTTCTGTTTACAGTATTACATACAATTTTGTTGTTGTCTATTTATCCTACTTGCTCTTGTTTTCCATTATTTGGTAACTTTCGATTAGTTGATTTACAGGTATTAAAAAATTGAAACAGTAATGTTTTTTACTTTTATCTTTTAGTTTGTAGGTTTCTAGAGTATGTATTTGGGACTGTTCTGAAAACTCTTATTTATTTTTGCAAGCGTAAAAACTGTACAAGATATTTTATTTAACAGTACTGCTAAAGAAATAAGCATAACAAAATTTGAGAATTTACAAAATAATAGCCTTTAAAGTAATTTTTATTGATTGAATAAAGTTTTATCACGTTCAGTAACCATTCTTTGACATTGCATATGTTTTGGGTTTGTTATTAAAGTAACTTTTCTAAAGGAATATTTTATAAGTCCAACACTTCACAAATGATTCCTATTTATGCAGAGCATTGTGTTGGAATACGTGAAAGATAGTTATAGTTATGGTTTCTATTGTGGTTAATTCTATATAATGTCTTTCATACAAACATTTTTGTGTTAGCTATATCAGACAAATTGTAGTGGCAACTAGTGTTGGTTTAGTTCCAATTAATGGGTTGCAGTTTTGTATAACGTCACAGATGTTCGTTTGACCACAGTGTTTTTATTAAATTTTGTCAATTTAAATTTAAAATTTTTATTATTTAAATAATATACATATTTATTAGCTTTAACGAAATAAGAAAAGAAAAAATTTTAAGAATTATAAATATCTTGATATTTTTTAATTTTAATAGAAAATATTATATTTGTCTTTAAGTTAAAGAGATTTTGAAGGCTAGGAATTCCAATACAGAACTCAAGTACCTAAATTTGGTCATTTATATAATTTACGCTCTAAAAATGTCTAACATTTTTGAAGAAAATCATTCCTTACTTTTACCCATTATCTTGTTAAAAAATGTAGCATCCTTCAGAATTTTTTAGTTCCAAAAATTCCAAAAATGTTGCTGAATTTATTTAATAGTAAGGAAGCTAAATTAGGCTTTTAACGGATAAAATAATTTTTTTGATAACTTTTGCTTTAGATTAACGCTTAATTTTCAACTTAAATCCAAAAGATAGCACAAAATTATTTGTACATCGAACAGTACGAATAACTTTACAAACATGTGTATATTTACTATATAACTGCCGTTAGACTAATAACACGTTGCGGCAATGAAAATACATCATACGCATGATATGGACTTTCGGCTATAGTCTAAGTAGTACATTTAGTTGAATAAAACTCAAAAATACCTTTTCTATATTTCTCGCACCCTTCAAACTTCATTTATTTGACAAAAACTGTTTTTTTATTATCATAAAAAAATTATTGATTACCAAAATATTTTTGAATCGATTTTGAAAATGCAAAGGTATATTGTTTAAACTTATATGTTATGAGTTCTGATTGGTAAACTTAAATATACATAACAAACATACATAATTGGCCATTACAACCCTTCAGTCAGGATTTCGGCCTAGCTTCTCACACCACTTATGTTGTGTGTGTTAATTTTATACATGAGTGGCGAGACCTACAGTTTAAAGTCGACTCCGAACGGCAGATTTTTGAGACACTTTTCATGGCAATTTTATTTACACAGAGTTTTTGCCAGAAATCTGCTGAGAGGAAGCCGCCGAAGAAATATTTTTTTCATATTTCGTTTTTGATGTCTGACCGGGATTTCGAACCCTGGCCTTTCGTTTAATAAGGCAACACACTACCTACTAGACAACGGCGACTTCTAAACTTAAATATAAGCATATTAATATACAAAAAATATGACATGACTTCTATACTGTTTACTCTCTAAATAATAACTACCATCGAGAAGAGAGAGCGAATCGGAATTTGACACTGTCAATATAATGTGAAAGGGACAGCAAATACTACCAAAAAGTATTTCTGTCCCTCTCAGATTGTCTGTTTTGTTTTCTTTATATTTCTTTAGTTACGGGGTGGGTTTATTGTATTGGCGCGAGTTTTTTTTTTTTTTTTTTAATTATTATTAATAAATTATAAAAAAAACTAATAATAATAATATTTTTTAACTTTTTCATTCAAGGAATTAAAAAATATTGGCAGTTTTTAGCCAAGAACAATTTTTTATAAGAAAATTTTGATCTTGTTATATTTAGTTTTTTATCTACCTTTTGCACAAGGAACTATATTCATTGTGACCGACACATTTCACACACATTTCAATTAATAATTAAATATTTAGGAACTCATAAATTTTTCATTGCAGAAATTAAATATATTCAAAATTTTCCCATTTTAACACAAAATAAATGTTTATTTACATTTTTAATTTTTCCTACTTTATCACCAATTTTTGCTCTGCATATCTGTTGCTTCTAAGTGAACGGTTAAGGCTGCTGCTTCCACCTATTTTTTATTTTTTTAATTAAATTATGAAATTAAGAATGGTTAAACTAGAAAAATATAAGAAAAAAACAAAAAACCATTTTTTGTCAAATAAAACATGTTTGATGGTTCGAGAAATACAAAAAAAGTATTTCTGAGTTTACCCAATTAAATGGTTATCGGATATATTTAATTTATTGTTTTTTGTCGTATAGTGTAATTACTATTATTTTGTTTATTAACCTTAAAAATGTAAATAAAAATAAATGTATCTGTTACAACAGTAAATAAATCGAGATAATATAAGATTAATAAAGTCTGTGCTGCCAAAATATTATCTGACTGTAGTAAAGTACCTGAGTTTGCATTTTAAAGACACATAAATTTGATCATAAACACTACCTGAATTTTGTGGGAAATGTCGGAAATGAAATCATATTCCAATTGCATTTATACTCCTAAGCCCTACAATAGATGAAGTGGTAGGTACAGGCAAGAATATTGATGTTTAACGTACCATGCGAGTGCCAAGTGAAAAAGAGGTATTTTATGGCAATTATAGTAAATATTTATATATTTATTCGTTACAGGTCTTCAAAATAATACCGTAATTCTTGTACTATTAATTTATCGCTACGTTGATCAATTATTATTACTCTTTGCTCACAGCTTGTTTCCTTTGCTCAATTGTCCAAAAACATTAGTTTTTTATCTGTCGTAATAAAAAAAATAATAGAAATTAATTTGCTATATAGCGTACGATATAAGCTGTAGTAATTTATATTTATTTCGTGACTAATTGTATATTTATATATTGAGGTAATAAATATATCTTTATGTGAATTAATTTTTTAATCTATTTACCGTTTATGTTTCTATATATATATATATATAATATATATATATATATTATATTGTTATATATATAGCAATAGCTATTAATTAAATATATATATATATTATTTTTTATATATATATATATATAAAAAATTAATTAATAATATATAATTAATACACTTAGTTTTCCTTTTAGTTGAAGTATTGAAAATAAGCAATAGTTAATTAACAACTTGAGAAAAACTTGATAATAAAAAAAATTTTTCAGAGCGAAGTATTCGAAGGCTGTGTTCTTAATCTTGTTGACGGGGCTTTACGAGGTTTCAATGCTACCGTATTGGCGTATGGTCAAACTGGTTCCGGAAAAACATTTACTATGGGATCTGGATTAGACTGCGAATTATACGACCATCAAGTGGGCATAATACCTAGAGCAGTTCACCATATATTCTCACAAATAGAAAAAGATGAATCCCACTTTAGTATTGCTGTACAATTTATAGAATTGTATAATGAAGAAATTATTGATCTCTTGGACCCCTATAATAAAAAAAGAACGTATAAAATACAAGAAAACGAGTTCGGGCAGATATCAGTAGCAGGAGCAGGCATAAAAGCAGTTAGTGATTCGCAGGAAGTCTTGAGGTAATAAATATATTTTTAAGTGAATTAATTTTTTAATCTATTTACTGTTTATGTTTCTTTTTATATTACTGAGTATGCAATGAGTTTTTATACCTCAAATCTATTAAGAACTTGAGTATACCTGAATTAAAATTAATATTGCTTGATTACTTTGATAGTGTACCTTATTAAGCTTCCAAAAAAGATTTTTTTACATAGTGAGGTGAATTCGCCGTATAATCCATATTCGCAAATGCTACTAAAAAATAAGCGCATGTCTAACAAAGATATTTCAAGAATGTTTTGATTACACGTAGCGATGTTCAGTCTTACTGTGCCGTTATTTCGACTTGTTATTAGGACTGCCTCCGTCTTATAACCATTTAGCGATAAACCTATTGATTTCTGCTTCCGTTGACTCCTGAGCAACATACATCAATCCAGATTCATCTGCAACATCAACTGTCTTATCTCGGAAATAAGACTGTATGATCACCAGTTAACTTGGAATATAGAGTCGAACTAAGCCAATAATATATTCTTAATTCTTTTCACCAAGGATTAGAGTAACACAATTGTTCTTTATGTAATAGAGAAATTTGTTTTGCTTAGGCAAAATACTCATAGAGAGATTTGTTTTGCTTAGGCAACAAGACCATATGGAAATATTCTCCTGGTTGGAGATGTTTTTACCACTTTTTCAAATTGATACCGAAATATATCTACAGCCTCATTTAGCACACGATTTGCGATGCAATGCAAACCTGTCATTAAATTTACAGACGTCTCCTTCTAACCTGACCAGCGTAGCACGTGGAATGTAGAAAATCTCTATACGTATGTCATGCTACCATGTTTGTATTTTACAGGGGGAAGATAAGCATTACACCCCCAAGGATTATTACTCAATATTTTATAATTAATAATAATTAAATAACACGGTGCGACAGTCAAAATACACCCAGCTAATGACACAGTGTAGGTTGTGAGTTTTGTTGAGTAGAACTCAAAAATATTTTTTTTATATTTCTCGAACCCTCCAAACTTCTTTTATTTGCCAAAAACGGTATTTTTAATCTTTTAACACAAAATTATTGATAACCCAAATATTTTTTAAACTATTTTCAAAATCCAAAGTTTTTAGAAAATGGAAGAGATGAGCCTTTAAGACGGTATACATAAACATATGGTTCAAACTTATATGTTATGAGTTTCGATCGGGTAAACTTGGAAAAAATGATCTTGTTTTCTTATTTTTTCAAGTTTAGCTATTATTAATTGCAAAATTTAATAAAAAAAAATATGAAATAAGTGGTAGTATTCTGAAAGTGAATTATCTTGTGAAGAGATTGACACTTCGCTTGATGAAATCAGACAAACATTACCGTAGATATTACTTAGAAAGTATAGCAGTCATGTTATATTTTTATATATCACCTTATCAAATGAACCTTCAGATCAAAAATTTCCAAAATTTTTGGTGGATCTCGATTGTTTACCACAAAAAGTGTTAATTTCACGTTTGGGCGACGCCCAGAAGTCGGACAATATTTGTGTTTTTTTGCAAATATTATTATTTCGCTTTGAGCAAACATTGGCCAACTTCTGCTGGTCGCTCAAACGAGAAATTGACACATTTTCCAATAAACAATCAAGATTCATGAAAAATTCTGAAAACTTTTGAACTGAAAGTTTTTCATTTAACCATATATATTTAACCAATGTCACAAATTTAAGCTTTCTTAGAAAGGGGACGGATGGGCCTTTAAAACGGCATACATATATATATTATTCAAATTAATATTCTATGAGGTTTAATGAAGTAAACTTATTATTTAAAGAGTATAACAGTGCTGTAATATTTATATATTTTATATATATACTCATAGCTGGATGGATTTCATTTTTTTTATTTTGTCGTATAGTGTAATTAATCAAAACGTAACTTCTGGTTTTGTGGGTTTATCGACAATGAGAGATCAAAATTTATTTTATTTATTTATTTGTAACATTGCAATGAGGGAAAACGGGAAGCTACCTGGTGAGAAAAATTAATACAATTCAAAAAGTTCAGTTACAAATTCATTAATTCATTTCGAAAACATAAATAAATACATAACATATTAAATATTAAAATCAATAAAATAGATAAAAGGGAAAAGAAAGATTATTAACTGGCGATATTGATGACAATTAATGCCCCAGCAGTGTTGGGTGTCACAACCACAGTGTTGTCCTTCTTGTGGCTAGGAGAATGGCAGGAACGCACAGACGCTTGGCTTTGGGTTGCGCTCTTGTTCTTGGCTTTGATTGTCTTAGCCCTTCTGTTGTCGTTGCGTTGTTGTTGAGTGTCCTTGTTGTGATTAAACCGAAGGTGTAACACAGTGTGATTGTGTCCCAGGCATTTCATGCACCGCTACCTACTTCAACAATTCCTTAAGAAGTGCGACTGAGCCAAGTAATTTATGTAGTACTTGAATCTCCTTACGACACCCAGTCGCTTATAGGGTTTTAACCGGCGGAATGCTGGACACTTGTAGAATGTGGTTGCTTCTACACAATCAACAATTGGAGGTGATACCTACAATTAATTTATCCAGATTTCATCTTCTGGACATTCAAAGGAGAGTCTTCGGGACGCAACTTCGGACATCTAAAAATAAAGGACAAAACAGACACAGAAAAGGATGAACGAATTAGTTCTGATTCGTTTAGGGAGAAGTACAAGATTCACAATAGGTTGCGTTAGAACGCCATTGGCTGTTCGAACGTCAGCCATTCGTACTAAAGAATTGGAGCCGAAGTACACGGGAGAAATGCGATCGAGCTTCTATTCCTTTGAAGGCAAGTTATCATGTCGATTGACAACAAAGTGGTCAAAGTGGTTGTTGCGCTTATGGAGTTCAACAAAGTACTCGTCCTTCCAGCGACGCGCAAACAAATGGTGTAGAACCTTTAATTTTCGCCATATATTAACGTAGTTGAGGGTTTCCATTGAGAAATCAGTTTCAGGAGGTGAAAGGATGGCACTTCCCACAAGGAAATGAGCTAGGGGTAAGGGGTTAATATTCGAGGGTTTAGCCGTCATGAGACAAAGAGGACGAGAATTCAAGTAGTCTTCTATTCTTGCCAGCATAGTTGTGAACTCTTCAAAAGTGAATTTTATCTTCCGTAAGTGGGTATTGAAGCTTTTTATACCGGCTTCCCAGAGGCCTTCCATATGTAGAACTCCGGGGAAGTAAAGTGCCATTCGATCGATTGGAAAATGTTTTCGAATACAACCTCATGCTTTAGCTCAGTAAAGAACTTAGATTGGTCCCTTTTCATTACTTTAGCGGCGCCAGCTAAAGCAGTTATATTGTCCGAATAGATATGAGTGTGGCAACCTTGCCTGGAGGAAAAACAAGTAAACGCTGCCAAAGAACATTTCATTGGTTGCTTCCAAATGAATTGCCTTTGTAGCAAAGCACACAGAGACCAGCACATATCCTTTAGTAACTCGGCAACCACGTTCTATATATGATTTAATTTCAAAAGATCCAACGAAATCTAGGCCAGTATGAGTGTAAGGGCTAGCTAACGTGGTTATTTCAGGAGGGAACGCAGGCATAATTTGCTGAGCGAAATTCTACCGATAGATCGTACAGATCTTACAGTTATGAATGACGCTTCGAATTAGTGGTTTAAGTTTAGGGACCCAAAACTCTTGCCGCATTTATGAAGATGCAGTCGGGTGAAATGACCATTGTAGGGGAGTAATTTGGAGAAGCGTTCATCGTATGCCAAAGTCGGTGATCGAGTGAGTCTTTCATTGACTCTTAACAAACCGTTGAAGTCTATGAAAGGTTTTAAAGTTAACTGAGAGCTCTTACGAGGCAAAATAGGTCTTTCCTTCAAAATTGAGTATTCCGGTAAATGATAACTTCCACACAAAATAAACAACCGACGCTTCACGAGACTGATGTCATATTGTGTGAGTTCTATAGACAAGTATTTGTGAGATAACCAGTGGGTTTTATCAGCAGTATAGTAAAAACGGAAAACGTACAACACTCTTAATGCACGAGACAAATAAGAAAAATTTCCCAAAATTCTGAACGTGGACGACTTAGCCAAGTAGGGCCCTTTCACCAGATGTCAGAATTTACGAGTTCTTTGGCTGTCATATCTCGACTAGCCAGATCAGCAGGCTTGCTATGGAATTCTACATGATTTTTATTATCGATGCCAATACGAAACTCTATTCGCCACAAAATATACGAAACTCTATTCGCCACAAAAGTTGGATAATGGCACAGGGGTTTTTGAAACTAGGACAGAATTGTTGTCGAGTCTGTCCAATAGAAAGTTTCCGAACTGGTAAGATTCAACTCTGTGAGGAGTGAATGTACTATTTTTGCTAACAGAATTACACCGCAGAGCTCTAAACGGAGCGCAACCCTTGTCTTGGCAGCGAGCAAATGAGTGAATATTTTACCCATAGGTGTTCTGATACTGTTAAAAAAGGGTGTCAGCATATGCTTTTTCAGAAGCATCACAAAATGCAAGAAGTTGTTTTAACATACTCATACCCGGCGGGTTAATTTAACCCAACAGGGTCATATAGCCTTGCTATTTGAGACAAGACGGAACGTTTGATGACTTGGGTCGCATTCCAACCTAAACTCAGCGTTTTAGCAGTACTAGCATCCGAAAATTTCAATAAATTGGAATCCAATTATTGTTCGGGGGTAAGTCTCGATTAAGGCCTTGTTCATTCGAAGTCCATTTCCGCAACGAGAAACCAACCGACTCCAAAACGTAAATTAATTCATCGCGTTTATGAATAGCCTCTTCAATAGAATGTTCACCCGACACATCGTCCACGTACATTTGACACTGAAGACTCACAGTCACTAGCTAATTGGTACAACGTTATAATTGCCAAATAAGGGGCACAGTTTAATCCAAATGTAATTGTTCTTAATCTTCTATACCTCCCTCGGAGTTTCGACGAAATGGTATTCGCGCCTGCTCCGGTCTGATCAGTATCTGCCTATACATTTTCTCTATGTCGGCATTAAAGACGTATCTGAACAGTCTCCAACGCAAAACCAGTATAGTTAGGTTAGACTGTAAAATTGGTCCAGGAAGTAGGACATTGTTAAAACTATCACCGTTTGAGGACGGGCAATAAAATTTAGAGAATGTGGCTGTGGAAGTCTAACCGTGAGAACCCATCTAAACACTGTCTTCTGGGAGTTGGAGTTGTCAAATTTTAAAAAATGTTCTTCTAGATCTTCCCGAGCCAAATTTTACAAACGTGCATGGTGATTGCTGATTATCTTCAAGGGAAATCCGGCAGAAATCAACGCTTTAGAAATTTGTACTTGTTTTTCTTTGGCATCTTTCAGATTATGTCCTCCTGATGACATGTCATTCTCGTAGATCTCCTCCTTAAAAATTGAAGAGGCTCATGAGCTTAGTTCCTTACAATCTTCGTTGTATTCAATAAGTGTTCTTAGTGCTAAATACGGTGTGCTATTAACCCCAAAGGTAACTGTTTTCAACTGAAAAACTTTAATTGCATCGTTTGGTTTAACTGGAAATAAAATTTGTTGATACCGTCTATCGTCTTCATGAACAAAAATTTGGCGATACATTTTCTGAGTGTCACGAGTGAACACAAGGGCTGGTTCTTGATATAAAACATCGTTTAATAAAAATCCATTACACGTTTTCTTGGATGCGTTGAATGCAACTGCACTTTTGTAGATTTACTTTCAGGACGAAAAACGCGTGATGTTTTAGAAAAAAAAGAGATATATTTTGTCTCTGAAGGCCCATGATGCGACCTAAATCGATAAACTCTTGTAGAACCTATTGATATTGAGCTTTTAGCTCAGAATTTTTAACGAGTTTCTTCTCCATCTGAAAGAATTATGCGTAGGTTGTACTCTTCGATGAACCCAAAAAGATTTCCGAGGGCTAATTTTCCTTAAGATAGTCTTACCATGTACCTTCCCTCTGGTTGACGTTTAACCGTGTTCTTTTATAAAAATGTTCACAATATACATCGTGCTCCGAGTCGACGTTTTCCTTTTTATTTGCTCTTGCAAGGCAGTTTCTTCTACTGATGTGATTATGGTAGAAAATGAATTATATGCAGGGCTGGGTTCAGCCCTGACAAATACCATCCATAGTGGGATTCCCTTGCCTCTAAAGTATTCTCGACATTCGATTTTAAACTGAAAAAAAAGAATTAAAAAATTGTTGTTGCAAAATGTTTTTTTTTTATTTTTGTATTTGTTGTATTTTTATTTTCGTGTACCACTGTTTTTGTTTATTTTAACTTTTATTTCCAAAAAAATAAACTTCTGCTTTTTATTTTTCCAAAATAAATTTTTGTCCAGTTTTCTTTTTAAAGTTTTATTTGTCGTTTTTTTCTGTTTCTTTTCACCGTTAAATTTTTTTATTGTTATTTTTATTATTATTATATTTTCTGTTCCAAATATTTCTTCACTGTATAAAAAATTTCTTTTGTTTGCTATTTAAAGAAAAAATTAATTCTATTTTTTTTCACTTCAATTTTTTTTGTTCACTTTAATTTTTTGTTCAAAAAATTCTTTTTATTTGTATTATTTTTTACCCTGTTTTTTCACACACTTTTCTTCACTTTTTTTGACTTTGATGTCACCGGGTTGACGCACTTCATGTAAATGTAGCCGTACTGTGATTGAGATCAGATATAGTTATAGATATATAGACGTCGGCACAAATATAGTATGATAAAAATTTATTTGTGAGAGGCATGTATATAACCCAGAGGAAAATTGTTAGTATTTATTGTTTCAAGCAGTGTTCGAACAAATGTTGTTTGCAAACTATTGTGCTTTTTGATGCCATTTATTATTCTTCGGAATAATAGACATATTTCACTAGGTAGAAAATATCATGGAAAGATTTACTTTTCAAAGCGAACGACATTGGTATTTATCGGAAAAATTTTTATGGATGTGTACCAAGAGTCACCATTACATTTTGTAGGTACCTGGATATTTCAAAGGGTTATTATTTATTGTCCTCTGTTGCGCAAATAGGTCACCATAAAATTTCCATACATTATTATTATATGTGTAAATTTTTCCAAATTAATTAAATTTAAAAAATTCGACATCTTCAAAAGGGCGACCTATTTTTAGGTAAAGCTATTGCATCTATTGTCTTTTGTTGGCTCCTAGAAATGGGCCTTATATTTTCATATCCCGAATTTAACATAAAATTACTTTTAGCTTTAAAATCCTGCACTAACTGTTTAAACAAATGTTCCCGTTTGCAGCCCATTATTGAATGAAGCTCAGTATGGCAACTTCTATAATGTCGTTTTAATGAGTATTCTCACTTTTTATTATTTGTCACATACTAAACACTCAGCTTCATTCAATATATTTAAAGCAAAAAAATTATATTTTCCAGTTTTTATTCCACATTTTAATTCATTTTTTTCTTTGGGTGTATAATTGAAATACAATAAAAAATTTAAAAAGAAGCGTAGACAACCTACCTCACTGAATGCTGACAAGCAAGCAAATGCAATTTTACGCTGTTTGTAACGAACATTGTTTATGTTCGTGTCCTATGTATGTAAAAAGCCGAAGATGTTCGGCCACCGGGCAATATGAGTGCCGTGTCTGCACTGCCGACGTCTGTTTATGTGTCTCTATGTTGTTATAATTCTTTTCGTTTTTTGTTGCCATGTGGAATTTATCGGAAGTTTCTTATGGTCTACTGGTTTTTCTCGTTCACCATTGCCTTTTATGCATTGTTTTCTATGTATACCACAATCGCTGACCTTTTTTGTCCTTTGATCCTTTTTTGTTTTTTATTTTTCTTTATGTTATTATAAAAACCCGTTTGTAAATTCCGCAAATATGTGTATATATTTGCGCGAGTTTTTTTGTTTTTAAATTCCTGCACTATTCTCTTAGAGGTTATTTAAATCAAATCAACTACTACTTTACTGTACATACCATTTTGGTTCTATTACCCATAAATGCACTTGATTGATCTTTTAGCCTTTGTTTATTGTTTATGATGGTTGATGATTGCAGTTTTTGTTTTTTTGTGTAGATTTTGATTCTGGTTATTGGATTTCTTGTCCCTTTCCTCTTGATGACGTTGATGCTGCGAAAACCTCGTTGTACCCTGAGAATCTTATACCACTTTACGGTTGTTGGGGTTGATGCTAGTAGCGCACAATCGTCTGTTATGGTTAGTGGAGCTTATGCCACACTACGCTTATTGGGGTTGACGCTGGTGACTCATGTCCACCTGTGATCTCTATTAAACCTTGTGACACTGATTCAAATCGCAATCCTAGCACGCTAGGACTTGTCGAATAATCAGTTTGTAGACTCTAGGAGTCAACTAAACTTCTAGGGTCTAGAAAAGTGAATTGGAGAATGGGATATATATGTTCTTCTTAAATATATATATCCCCTAATAACTTAAAGTTTATTGAATTTTTGGCAGTTTCTTAACAACTACATACATACATACATACATAATTGGCCATTACAACCCTTCATACAGGATTACGGCCTAGCTTCTCACACCACTTACGTTGTGTGTGTTAATTTTATACAAGAGTGGCGGGACCTACAATTTAAAGTCGACTCCGAACGACAGATTTTTGAGAAGCTTTTCATGGCAATTTTATTTACTCTCAGAGTTTTTGCCAGAAATCTGCTGAGAGGAAGTCGCCGAAGAAATATTTTTTCATATTTCGTTTTTGATGTCTGACCGGGGATTCGAACCCTGGCCTTTCGTCTAATAAGCCAACACACTACCTACTAGACTACGACGACTACTAATTAACAACTAATTTTTATAATTCAAGCAGAAAAGCAAATATGAATTTCATTAAAAATATATTCATACACTTAAAAAAAACTATGTTGTACACAGATCAACAAAAAGAAAACTTGCAAAATATTCAAACCGATAAACGAAAAAACTTTCGAAACAAAAACATTTAAATTGACAAATGGTATAAAAAATAGTACAATATGCAAAACAATAAAAATATTAAAATTAAACATTTTGGTAAGGTATCGAAAACCTTTCCAAGAATATAAATTTGACAGCAAAACCGCCAAATTACGTGAATAAAAACGCTAAAAATAATGACTATAATCAACCATCTTATTGAAAATCAACAAGTAGCGTGGAAAGCAATAATATTCCTATAAGAAATGAATGACCGAAACTAACACGTACAAGATTCATTTACTAATGCATACATAGCATTTTGTAGTTCTTTTCAGGTAAAGAGTTGCATTTGCAAAAATACATCATTAGTGACGATAAAATGACCGGTCTTTTGATTATTACACTTGATGACATCAAATATATTTTAGACAATATCTTCCAAAAGAAAGAATTTCGTTCACGACAAATTTTAAAAGGACTCATAATCGTGTGTTGTAGTAAAACGTTTTAAAGTGTTAAAAATTTTAAAACTTTAGAAAAAATTATAAAAACGAGACAACATTAATAAATTAAAATAAAAAATAAAAAAATTGAAATCGAAGTGCAATATAAAAATTCCAGTAAGTGTTGGGAAATGTAAGTATATTTTCTGCGTGAATCATTTGATCAGTATTTAATAAATCTCTTTGCTAGCTCGTTGTAGTGCTAAAGGTGATGATAGATTCAAGAAGGATAAGATGTGAAATAAGATACATGTAAAGGATAAAATGCAGAAGTGCTTCAACCATTTCTAGTGGCATAAAAATGATGGTAATTAAGCTCGGTTGTGAGCCACCTCTTGACGAAGTCGACTGTTTTAAACATTTATATGAAATTTTTATTCAAATATCAATATGTTCACTATTAACAGTATTTAATTATGTATTAAAATTTTACTTAATAAAAGTACATTTCTTATAAAAAATTAAGTTTTTAAGCAAAAAGTATGTATCAATTTGGAAGCTAGCTGTAATCAATTTTCTATTAAATTTTCAGTAAAATATACATCAAGTGTGATTTAAGAACAACAATAGAGTCTTTTATAGACGATAGAATGCATGCGTTAGAAAGAGCAACAAAATCACACGATAACTTGATGGGAACGAGTGATGTGATTACACATCACAAATAACAGACAAATGACATTTGTTCGTCACTTTTCTGGTAGGGATGTTTACTTACAAAAGAAATAAATAAACAACAAAAAAAAAAAAACAACAACGTTTCGGTACTTATTGCCAGACGTCGGCACAAAGACAACATGTTAAAAATGTGAGTGTATGAGTGAGAGGCATGTGTAACCCAGAGGAAAATTGTAACCAATATTTTTTACGTGTAACCTAATATTTTCCAGTGTAACCTTATAATATGTGTATGGAGTGGAAAATATAGAAAAAACGTACAGCGCCAAATCCCTGAAGACTGTGTATTTTAATATTCTTCCAACAATGGAAATCATTGTTATTAGTGAATCTCATGGGAAAATAGTGAATCCTACTATAATATTGAGAGTAACACCAATGTTTATATTACTTTCAAGCAAAGAGCAACAACAATGCACACTTTTGTCTCTTTTTTTACACAGTATTCTTTACTTTATATTCTTACACTTTTTATAATAACTTTCTCTTTTAAAATTCAAAATTGAAATACATGCCTTGAATTTATTCTTTAAGTTAATGTTTGTGTAAGATTGGGAGGATAAATTTTCAAAATAGAATTAAATATAAATCCTTGTGTTAAAAGTCCAATATGGTTCAAATCACAGTATAAACCAGTAAGTAAACGGAATTTGACAGTTACTGGCGAAGTGTGAAAGGGATAGCAAATATTACCAAAAAAGTATTTCTGTCTCTCTCTCATTTCCAGAGAAAATTATGTTTTTATGTTTTTTGTTTAATTATGTTTTTTAGCTTTTGGGGTGGGTTTTTTATATTGGCGCGTGTTAATAAAAAATGTAACTTTAGTGTGAATAATAAATAATAATAAGAACTAATAATAATAATGACTTATAACTTTTTCGTTCAAGAAATTAAAAAAAATTGGCAAATTTCAGAAAGCAAAATTTTTTATGAGCAGTATGTCTTATTTTGATCTTGCAATATTTAGCTTCTTAATTACCTTTTGTACAAAAAAATATATTCATTGTGACCGAAAATCACCCACATTTCCATTAATATTTAAACAGTAAGGAATTTTTAAAATTTTCTTTGAAGAAATTAAAAAATATTCCAAATTTCCCCTTTTTTAACACAAAATAATGTTTGTTTACACTTAATTTTTCTACTTTATCCGCCAGTTCTCACTTTGTATATCTGTTGCTTTAACACATTTGCTTCGCACAATATATAACATTTTCTTTCTCTCTCTAATTACGCCGGTAATGGCTGCTGTTATGAGCGTTTTTTAAACGTCAGAATTTTCCCTTCTGCGTATTTTGTGGTTCAAATATGGCCATCTCTTTACGTGTTAGAAATGATCGACTTAAATTAAAATCTTTTATTTTGAGTAATTCGACTCGAAGGGCCAAATGTTTCGGGGATGCAGGGTAATTTAAGTAAAATATTTTAATTTAAGCGGAAAACGAAAAAATCAAAATATATTACACAAATGTTCCATAATTCATCAAAACGTAGCCTTGGGTTTTGGGGGTTGATCGACAATGAGGGATCAAAATCTCTTCTTTTATTAACGTATTTTATAATCTACATTTACAAGACGTATTTACACTAGCAACTTAAAATTAGGGTGACCAACGTAAAAACTAGTATTACCGCTATCCTTTTAGTTTTATGCGCCTGTTGGAGCTCGCTATTCTCCGACCACGAGTTATTGTACACTACCTTCTTACACGTACATAAGCCTATCGTAAGTTGACGATTTTAGAGGACCACCAGTCAACCGATTGTTTGTTTACATCCTTGTATAATATGTGCAATAAACTGCTATTTTATCGACTTAACCAATATATTCGACGCTTTGTAAATATACCCGGGTAAATATACCCCTATCAAATGTATTAAAAATGTATTATTGTGTTGATCATATTGTGGATCTACAATATTAGCGCAATGGTTACTATGGCCATATACCTTTGTAGATCTACACTTCCGACACTCTCCAACATGATCTGTTTGAGGAATTTTACTAAAAAAACTGTCTTTTAGGGAATGAACGGGTATCATTAGGGTAATTTTTACCCTCGGTTGCATTTGAGGTCCAAAGCAAATCGATATTGATTACTTCTACAACAGGTAGGTGACCAGTAAGTTTCTCGACGGCATATGCTTCAGTTGATGAACCCAGGGAAACAGACCAGACTTTAGTATAATTAGCCGTTTATTGCTACATTATGAACAAGTATCGTAGCAGCGGCGGCAGAGAATGTTAAAAGATCCAATTTTCTTTGAAGACTCCTCTAGATAAATGTAGCCTGAGAGGCGGAGTCAATCAATGTTCCAGCAGAACATCTTACGTTGTTAAAAATAATATCTACTACAGTCGTGGTAAACAAGACTGTGTAGTATGGTGTGGACTGTAGTTGGTTAACAAACTACCTAAATAAATGAGCTTCAGCTGAATTGTCAGTCTTTCTGTGATGTGAGCACAGTGATTCGATTTTCAGATCTTTATGAAGTTGAATGAGAGGATTCAGCTGCGAATGATGCTCAATAATCGAACACATCGAACTTTGCCTGGAAAGCAGTAAACTCCCTAATAGAACAATAACTCTCAAATGACATCATTTGACTGTTACATGTGATGTGCAAACACATCAGTCGTTCGCATCAAATTATTAAGGGCAATATGAAAACCTTCATGTAAACATTTGTGTACGTGTGATTTTGTTTCTCTTTCTAACGTATGAATTCTTTCGATTATAAAACATATACTTAATTTGTTCACTCTACTCATCACAGTTACAAACTTAAAGCATATGCCGGTCACGATTGACGTACGCCAAATTGATGTAGACTTTTTACTAGAATACGTATTTTTTATTTTATTTTTATTGTTAAAAATTAATTAAAATTTGAGTACATAATTATATAGTGTTAGTCGATAAACATTTTGATATTTGAATAACAAAATAATAGAAATATTATTATTAATTACAACCCAATACAACCCTTCATATCTCTTGAATGCGTCATAAGCTTATATTTTACAACGATATAGTAGAGTTTTATTAAATAATAATCAAATTATTCACACAGAAAAGATACTTACATATCCTAACACTTACTGATCCTATTATACAGAACTGATTTCTTGTTTCATTTTAATGTTTATCATTAATTTTTTATTCACTTTTTCTACAGTATAAAGTTTTTACTATTAAAACATTTTACTACAACACACGATTAAGATTCATTTTAAAATCTGTCTCAAATGAAATTTATTCTCTTGAATGATATTGTCAAAAATATATTATATTGTTGGAAATACAACTCTATAGCTAAAAAGAATTATAACTATGTTGCGAAAATGGAAATGGCGTCCATAGTTTGACATTAAAATGATCAACAAAAGCTACGAAAACAAAACAATAAACTTGTTTTCATGATTAACAAATAAACAAAAATATAACAACAAAATTAGTACAACGAAAAAGGGATAAACAAGTAAACAACAAGCAACAACATCACTGCAAGGACGAACATAAACAAAATATACAAACAACGAGAACATTCATCAGACTGTTTACGTTACTATACAAAAGGCAAGGCAAAGCAGACAGTCTTGTGTGAAGACGCTGTGTGTGTGAAAGCAATCATGGTTTGAAAATCTCCGTTATGTAGATCGGTAGAACAAATTTATAGTTTAGTTTTAAAATAAGCTAGTTTTCAAAGTTAACAAACACAAATGTGGATTTGACTTGTTGCTTCGATATGTGCGAATTTGTACCTAGATTACGTTTTTCTTAAAATTCTCAAATTTTGGATAATATACTGATAATATATTGTATCCTAACATTAGTATATTAAATTAGCTTCTTATCTATAATTTGGCAACTAGCTAACCAGCATTCAACTTCTTTATAATGCACTGCATTTCTTTTAAAACATTTTGTAGCTCATGGAATTAAAAAATTTGTCAATAATCTTCATATTTGATTTATTTATATATTTGTTTTATGTTGTTTGGCTTCTAATATTGTACAAATCATTCAGGTCTTTTTTTGTACGTAAGTCATTAGTTTTTATTTATTATTTTATTTTCTAAAAAATAGTCTTTTTTATTATAATATGTTGATCCTTTAAAAATTTTTAATTAGAAAACTTAAGCCATAAATAACAAAATGCAACAATATGTCTATCAAAGGGTTTTTATGACTGCTTTTAGAAAAAGATGAAAGCAATCAACAAAAAAACTCGAGAGGTATTCATAAAAAAGTAGGGCTTTATATGTAAACTTAATTTTTAACATATTGTTAGGAAAATGGAAATAGTGTAACATCGTTTAACATTAAAATGTTAAACAAGAGCTACAAAAACAAAACAACGGACTTGTTTAATTGATGAACAAATAAACAAAAATATAGCAACAACATAACTATTACGAAAGAAGAATAAATAAGTAAACAAGACTGCAAGGACGAACGTAAACAAGATACACAAACAACAAAAAAAAAGAAGTCATGCATGAATGTAAACAACATGTTAGAATTCTCGAGAAGGTGAAGACCCGAACCTTCGCCTACGGGAACATTCATCAGACTGTTTACATCGCTATATAAATGGCAAGGCAAAGCATGAAAAGTCGGAGTAGAAGTTCAATCAGGAAGCGTTACGTGAACGCAGAAAGACAGAAAAGAAAGCGCGGTAAAAGGAAGCGAAGTGGTTTAAAGAGTTCCTAGAAGACTGCGATGACGAAAGGGAAGATGTTAAGTATTACAAGGGGCGGAAAGGGTTCGAGAGACGGATTTAGATGGGAAGGACGGAAATAAAGAGCATAAACTATTTTACAGACCGCAGATAATTAATTAAAGTATGAGAACAAGTACGAGTCAGGGATAAACATCTGTCTTCCGGAAAACGTCGAAATTCACATGAAATCTACCATCGAAATGTCGTCTGTGTGGGAGTAACAAATATATGAAGTGTAGGCTCAACAATTCGATCTCTTTCCAAAACTGACTATCGATTCGTCGTCTAATGATGATGCGAACTCTTGGCATGAGACATTGTCTAATACTAGTAGCCGCTATAGCCGCCACGATTCCAAGTATTGTGACTTTACAAATGCTCCTGATATAGAATCTATGTCACCCGTAACACCTCAAACATTTACCACACGGAAGACAACCTTTCTAGAGACTGTGGTCTTCGCACTAGCCCAGTCGTGGAGAGAGTAGAATGCCTTTTAAACTCAACAATGTATTGTGCAGCACACAGAAAGCTTACAGCCCCCGAGTAAAAATGAAATTCGTACAAATGAAAGCGACAGGCGAAATATGGAGAAGAGATAATGAGTCTATTCGGGACGAACAGGCTCAAGTAGGCGGCAGTGTAAACAGTGGCAAACGCAATTGTGCAAATAATAAAGAATTTATTTAAAACTGAACACAAATTTATTTTTATTTTTATTTGCAATCTACGAGCTCATATTTCAAATTACAATTACATATTTAAAAAAATTACGGACATAAATCGATTGTTATGAATTATATTTATTAGCACTTCCAATTTTATACAGAACTTTAGAATTGTATTTTAGTAAATAATTGTGAAAGTCTTGACACTTTATTTAAAAATAAGTCATAAAGCCAACTACACAAAGCAACGTTTAAATAGACATGGTCATGTCCCAGTTAAGTTGCCGCCTGTGTAGAGAACCTGTAAAAATTTCACAATAATATTAATACTTTAACCAAAAATATTTTTTATGAATTCATACATAGAGCATTACGAACTAGATTCTCACACCACTTATGTTGTATATGTTAACTTTATATATGACTGGTGGGAGCTACAACTTAAAGTCGACTCCGAATGACAGATTTTTGATAAAGTCTTTATGGTAATTTTCATTTACCAGAAATCTGTGTTTTGTTGGATAGGTCTGGCCTGGAGTTTGAACCGAGGCCTTACGTCTAATAAGCCAACACACTACCTATTAGACTATGGGGACTATTTTTATGAATACAATAATAAATTTGTAAAATGAATAATTTCTCGGGACACGGAGATTAATTTTGCAATTTTCGAAATTTTAGAAAAAAATACATAGTCCTTTATTAAAGTTACATGAATTGTTATTGTTAATATGCGGTTTTTTTAATTAGTGATTTTCTTTTTTGCGTACGTAAAAAATTCGATAGTGACACTACTGAAAAGTGTTCATAATTTAAATTGTTGTTTATTGTTTTGATTTTTTGTCAGCTGTTTTTTTCTACCCTTCTCTCAGAGAATTTAAGCAGTCGGCATACGGCAGACAAAACAGTTGGCAGAATTTTCTGTCGAACTGCTGAATTGTTGTCCATATAACCATATAAACATGTGCATTATAGCCGTAGAATTGCACTAAAAATGAAAAGGAGAATCCCTATGGCAGTACGGGATAGGTCTACAATCATTTTGGTATTAGTTTTGTTCATGTCGGGAGCTTTCTTAAGTCCGACTGTAGTATTCTGCATCTCTAAACTCAAAGCTTAAGGGGACTGGATGCACAGCAATAGTGGGTGGTAAATTAGTCGCCTCATTGCATAAATTCAGGGTTAACACTGTTCTCAGGTAGGCAGTCAACAGACAACTAAAAAAAACTTTCAAGACACGTATAAATGATTCGACATATCAGTTGAGACGATATTAAGTTACAAAATGAAGAACATGTACTATATATGGATTACAGCTTTTCAAAATATACATATTTCTTTTAGAGATTTATTTATTTATATCATGAGACACATAACAATTAATTATAATATAATTGTTGTATTCAAACTATTTTTAGATGTCTTCAGCAAGGGGCTCTATCCCGTTCAACAGCGTCGACACAAATGAATGATCAGTCGTCCAGATCTCATGCGATATTTACTATTTTAATAAAAAAACAACGTTTCATTTCAACAAAGAGCGAATTTATAAGAGATGATATAGAAACTTTAACCTCAAAATTTCATTTCGTTGATTTAGCAGGTTCGGAGCGAATGAAACGTACTGGCGCTACTGGGGAAAGAGCACGTGAAGGTATTTCCATTAATTGTGGTTTGTTAGCTTTGGGAAATTGTATATCCGCATTGGGGGACAAAAGTAAAAAGGCAACACATGTCCCATATAGAGACTCGAAACTTACACGCTTGCTGCAGGACTCTTTAGGTGGTAATAGCCAAACTGTAATGATTGCTTGCATATCGCCTAGTGATCGTGATTTTATGGAAACTTTAAATACTCTTAAATATGCCAATAGAGCTAAAAACATCAAAAACAAAGTTCAAATAAATCAAGATCAAAACTCTCGTACAATTTCGCAGTTACGTAAAGAAGTTGCATCACTGCAGTTAGAACTTTTAGAAATAAAACAAGTAAGTATAGCACTACATTTTTAATTTTCGCAAAACTTATTTTATATGGATTCGAAGGTAACTAAGTAAGTAATTGGTCATTAAAACCCTTCAATCAGGATTATGACCTCACTTCTCACACCACTTATGTTGTTTATGTTGATTTCATCCATAACTAGCGGGATCTATAGTTTATAATTTACTCCGAATGAAAGATTTTTGAGAAACATTTCATAACATTTTTATTTACGCTCAGAGGTTTTGCCAGAGGAAGTCGCCGTGGCCTCACGTGTATTAGGCCAACACGGTAGACTTGATTAGAAGAATGCAATAATTTTAAATTTGAATATACACAAGGATCTCAACGAGCTCGCATTATTTGGATTTGAACAATTCTTTTCAGATCAATTTTTGAAGATAAAGCGAATAATTGTTATACGTACACATTTGGAATCACCATATAAAATTTGTGAAAAGACACATGTATCCCTTAAATACAGCCATGACATTCTGCATATAAGCATAAGCATATAAAATTCCTGCTCAAGATACATGACAATGAACTCATTTGAGTTCTTTAAAGAACTGTGCTAATTTTCAAATGCTTGTATCGGGTGGACCATCTATCGGTCTAAATTTGAATCATCGGTTATTTCGAATCTGGCAACACTTATGTCATTCTATTCTGTCACAAAATGTAGTAATTATCTCCTCTGAACGTAATGAATTGTTTTACGATTGAGTAACGTTGAGATTTATTGGAAATTTATTTCCAAATCAAAGACGATTGATTGGAGATTGCACATGACTAACAAAGTTTGTCGCCCGGTATACGCAAGTTTATTACTAAGCTTCGTGAAACTGATGCGCCAAAAAGCAAGCGTGTTCTTGCAGTGCGTATACCCACAAATATTGAATCTGTACCTGAGAGTGTGCGTGAGAATCCTTCAACATCAACTCGATATCGTTCTCAAGAATTGATCATTTCCCGCACTACGTCGAATTTTGCGAAAAGATCTCGATATAACCCCTTACAAAGTTTTATTGGTTTAAGAGTTGGAGCAGCAGTCCCATACGCTTCGTTTTCACCAAATGTTCGTTTTGGCCAACGAGAAACTGCACGATGTCAGTTTTGTCAAATAAAATCATCTTTTTGAATGAAGCTAATACGGCTAATTGCCGTATCTGGGGCTCAGAAAACCCACTATTACGATCAATGGAGGCACCATAACACCGATTTTTTTGTACACGCTATTCATGGTATTGATGTCAACGATGTCAAAGAGACTTGTGATTTGACATCGTTGGACTATTTTCTGTGCTGCGTCGTTAAAAAAAGTGCTATGCAGAGATATGACCCCATACACGCAAAAAATTGTTCCGATCGAATGAGGTCAAACGGTTTTTGTTTTCTTGCATTCTAAAATTTACACTTTTAAATTTCCCACCTTATGTAAAAAGATAAGACATCTTTCTCCAGTCTTTGCACCATCTGTTTCATATAAACTAATTTGATATGCAGTGACTTTAAGATATTATTACGTCAGTATCTGAAGTTGGAATTATTTTGGTCGCGTTATTTTCGTGAAGACAAATTTCGTGTATTCAAATTTCAATTCAATGAATATAAAGGTTTACATAAAACAAATTATTTATTAATTTCACATTTTATGCTATACTATCGTGGCCACTTTTTATAAGAGGTCTTCCAACAGGGTGTTCCGAATTGTATCACTTGATACCTGCCATCTTGTTGAAGCTACATCTTTTAATATAGTTGTAGTTTTTTCATTGTTTTAATAAATCAACGCTGGCGGATATACCATCAAAAATTACAAATGAAAAATGATTTTATCAAAAATGATTTTATGAATAGGTTTGTGAACGAGCAAATTTGCCAAATTTGTGACGATACCAATCTACATGAGATCACAAAAAAATCTCTGTTTTGTGTGTATTTAATGCTGCCGACAACATCGACCCTGTTAACGAAATGTGGTTTCAAAAGAACCACGTACCATACAGCTCATGTCATAGAGAATATTCTGAACGAAAGATTATAGGTCACTGTCTTCAAGTGGATATCGTTCCATTTGACCATGTTATAATTTTTATTGTGTAGTTTTCTTAAGTCGCAGGTGTATACGAATAATCCACAAAACCACAGCGATCCTCAAAACCAACATAACATTGGTCATATTCAGCTCAAATTAATGTGCCAGAGTCATCACAAATTTTCAGATGTGATCTAAAGAACCCGTGGTGGACATTTGAACTATGTCATCTTTTACGCACAATTGCATCAATAGGTTTTTCAAAGAAATTAAGTATTTAGATGATATTACACATACACTTTGCTTAATTGAAATTTAAAGATAAGAAGCGCTTACTGAAATACCATTAATAATTTTAAATATATGAATTTTTTTAGGGAAAACGTTCAGTTGACTCTGAAGGCAATGTATTCATATCTGATACATTTTGTGAGAAAGAAATGATATTAAGTGATAATAAACGACTACAACAGCGATTAAAATCTATGCAGGAAACTATCAATGTGCTCAACGCAAAAAATGCAGAATTGATTTTAGAAAAAGAAATTAATAAATGGTCAACTGATGTTGTTACAGAAGAGTCAGTTAAAAACATTGTGGCCGAATATCTCTTAGAAATTGAGCAACTCCAAGCAAAACTAATAGAATCCGAGGAAATGTATCAACAACTTAAGAAGCAAGCAGATGCAACCACTTTTTCTGGAAAAGAACTTGTATCAAATAATGGTAAGTTCTAATTTTAAAACCGGAATAAAAAATATTGAAATTAAATTAATGTGATAATATCCTTATATTATATTGCTACGTTTTTAATTTGGCAAATTTTTTATTTATCGTGAATAAATTGACTGCAATTCAAATAAGAAATTATTATTTTTTAACGTTATTTGTTTCTTTATTTAAATAGACCACACATTGATAACATTGCTGTATCAGTTTTTTTAATGATCATTTATTATTTGTCTATAAACTTCACGATCTTTGAATTAAGCATTGTTTTTATATTTTCGTGTTTGCTTTGTTCTCCTTTTCGTACATTGTTCATTCTGTGTACCATAAGATGAGTGTGTTTACCTCGTTGTCTGATTATTGTCGTTTAGATTGCTTTGGTTCTCGCAACAATATTATGAAGTAATTATGTTTTACCCAACTGAAAAATCATATCCGGCATTCCGATAGAGGACAATAAAGTTTAATTTTAAGAGTGTTGTATTTGCAGTAAAGTTTTCTTAAAAAGGTTTTTATTAACAATTCTTCTGAACGTATTTGTAGAATTTTTATTGCAGCTATTTAAGTTTCCAAAACATCATAAATTTGCATCATTTTGTATTCAAAAAGTGCACAAAAATTCATTTTAACATTGTCCAAGCACATGTGAATTTGGGTCTACAACAATGCGGTACAATATTACGATTGAAAATTCAATTTTCTAAAATCAGAAAAGACTGGACAATTACACAAGTTGCAGACATTTTGACCACATATATTCGGTCTATATCAGAGATCAGCAATGAATCGTGTTTTCGCTACTCATAACATTTCGAATATAAGTGAGTCAACAATAACTACAACATTGATTTATAAGTACAGGTTGCAATGAGTATGCGTACAACGTTGACATCAAACTCATACCATTCGAAATATGTTTGATTCATAAGGCTACTCATTCAAATTCATAACTTTAGAAAAATACTTATAAACAGACGTCGGCACCAATCAGCTCTGTCAGTTGGCAAGTTTTCCCTTTTTTCCAAGTTTTTTGAGATGAGAAAAAGTTTTCATTAAAGTTGTTTTCTAACAAAACAAGTTTTTCGATAAAATTCAATTTTAAATATTTTTCATTAAATTCAATAATAATAACACGAAATGTCTACATTTTGAAATAAAATATTGTGTATTTTACTAGTCCCGGGCAAAAGTAGCAAAGAAACCCCAACAAAGGGGACCGGCCACCGGTGTTTCCTTTAGAAATTTTGGTACTTTTCTAGAAAACAAATTTTTTTTTTTTATACTAAAAAGTTTTTTTTCCCAAAAATAAAAAGTTTTTCGAAAAAACTTACTGACAATGCTGACACCAATAGCCACCTATGGACCAACATCTTCGGCTTTTAGTACACATAGGACACGAACATCAACAATGTTCGTTAAAAAGAGCGTAAAATTGCATTCAGTTGCTTGTCCAGCTTCTAAAGAAGAAGGTTCATGTCGCTTATTTTCATCTTTCAATTATACACCCAAAAAGCTATTGCAGTAGGATTCACTATTTTTCCAATGCGATTCACTAGTATCAATGAGAAATGATCACCATTTTTTGAGGAATATTTGTCAAGTTAAATACGCAGTCTTCAGGGATTTGGCGCTGTACATTTTTTCTATATTTTCCACTACATACACATATTATAAGGTTACACTGGAAAATATTAGGTTACACTTAGAAAATATTCCTAACAATTTTCCCCTGGGTTAACACATGACTCTCACAAATACACTCACATTTTTAATGTGTTCTCTTTGTGTTGACGTCTGCTTATAACACCAATAGCCCTAACATCTTTGGGTTTTTACACCCATTGGACACGAATATCAACAATGAACGGTAAAAGGAGCGTAAACCTCTGAATTCAGTTGCTTGTCAGCTTCTAAAGAGGATGTCACTTTTTTCAGATTGAAAGATACACTCAAAAAAATATTACAGTAGTGTTCTCTATTTTCCAATGGGATTAACTATAACAATAGAATTGATTTTCATTGTTAGAAGAATATTTGTCAAGTTAAATACGCAGTCTTTAGGGATTTGATGAGATTTAACTTATATTTACACAAACAAAAACATTAAATTTGTGTTTTTCCACAACAAAGAAATTGAGGCTTCATTTCTGTGAAAGTGAAATTGTCTGTCTTACAAAAAGAGTACATAAAACTTTTGACAAATGCCTTTAAATAAGTATAAAATTGTGCAGTCATCGACTAACGTCTGCTTTGAACGGTTGACTTTCTTTGATCTCGTTGCGATTCAGTTTTACTTTATTCTTTAAATCCTTTTTTAATACACAGTGATTACCATAATTTCGACAAGTGACTTTAAATTACTTTTACGGTATCGCGTAGTCGATATGTCCGGTCCGCAAATTTGGGCGACAACCGCTTATCGTAATTAGCGGATTCCCCCACGCAAAAAAATGCACACATCAGAATATTTTAGAATCCTTCCCTGATTTGCCAAATATTCAAAAACCTGATCCCAAATAGGTAGTAATATCGGCAACATCCCGTGGCAAACTCTGCAACAATTTTCTTGTTTTTCTGTTTACCGATCATTAAATTTAATTTACTCCGATATTCTGACAGTATCAGAATTAAGAGATCTGCAGTCTGTTGCTCCTAATAGGCAACAAACCTAACGCAGAAAAACTAATAAAATCAAAAATTCTACCTGGATCTGCAATTCTCCCGTAAATATCATTCCAACCTGAATTCCTCAAAAGGCACAGTTTACGCTCCATATCTAAATAACGTTCCGTAGTCAGAGATTATAACTGAACTAAGCTCCCAAGGTTTTACTGATGTATATAAATATCAAAAGAAAAGCGATGAAGGTGTGTTCAAACCATGCGGTGTACACCTATTAACTTTCGATCGCTATTCTAGCTCTGAAAAAATTGATATCTCCTGGCATAAAGTCAAAGTCCGTCAATTTTTTCCTAATCCCATATGTTGCAAAACATGTCAATTACTCGGGCACACAAAAAAGTGGTGCAAAAACAACCCATTATGTGAAAACTGCGGTTTACCTCAACATACCCCTGACAGTTGTATGCGGACTTTTTAGGTTAAATGCTCTGACGAACACCCCTCTTCTTCAAAAGAATGCCAAATTTACATACAATAAAAAGAAATTTTGAAAATAAAAACAAAAGAAAAATGCACTTTAAAAGTCGCTAAAGAAAAATATCAGTCATTAAAATTAAGTGAACCACAAATTACAACATTTTCTGATGTCTTAAACAACAATATCAACAACTTATCTAACAAAAACAACAATTCTTCTTACAATAGTCAACATTGACCAAAACAATTCAGTAAAACAAACAAATTCCCAAAAAGAAACAAATATACAAAAAACAATAACAAATAAAAGTAACAATTCAAAAATTTTGCATACAATAACAACTCGCTCTATGACTTAATCTTTAGCTAGCACATCAACAACAACTAATTTGAAAAATAAAGAAACACACAACATCAAACAAAACAAAAACTTCGGTTTGACTAAAACAACAATAACAACAGCAATGGACAATTCTTATGTAGAACTAAAAGAACTAAAAGAAATAATGCCTGTAGACGACGAATAATTAATCCTCTACTATAAAAATAAATTTTAAAATTATTCAGTGGAATATTAATAACCTAATTAATAATTATCACGAACTACAACTAATAATTAAAGATCATCATCCAGACATTATATCTATTCAGGAAACGCATATACCAACAACAATGACATAATATACCCTAAACAATACAAAGCAGTAATAATACTGCTAAACAAGATATTGCAATTTTAATAAAAAAAAGTCAATACCCCATAAATTATTATACACAGATACAAACACGGCTTCCATTGCAGTTGAAATAGATATTGGCCTAAAATGTAATTTTATTAGCACATACATTGAGCAAAATATAATAGCACCACTGTGCCACTAAATACTGTAAAAACAAACAAATTACTGTTGATATTTCTTCAAATGTTTATATTTAATACATTGCTTAGTATACTCCGTATATAAAAAGTAGTACTTCTATTAGTACTTCTAAAAATCGCCAAAAATGGATAAATAAACAATAGAACCACTTACACATTCTTTATAAAAACCGTTATGTTTTGCAAAATTGTTTAATGAAAAATACGTATTTAAAAGATTTTGCTTTTGTTTTTATTATTTTGATTATCAAGTTTAATAAAAATACAATATTTTAAGTAAAATGGATCATGGAAAACACTGCAGTGTGGAGAAGCCCGAAATAATCCAAAAACTAATAATGGATGGAAAATCCATCCATTGGTTGGCTGTTCTAGCAAAATGATTCGGAAAGCAATTACTTATAATGAATAGGCTGAAAGACGTGAAAGAAAACGAGCCCGGACACCGCTTCTTGTCAAAAGGTTGATCCGCGAGAGCAAAAAGTATCCTTTCAAAGCATCAACTGAGCAAAAAAAAGGTCTTTAATATAGCAACGCCAGCACAAGCAGTTCCCAAATGTCTCAGGGAATACAATTTAAAAGCATGCAGCCCAAGAAAGGTCCCTGTTTTAAACGCAAAACATATCTTCAAGCGCATAAAGTTCGCAAAGGAACATCTAATTGGTCAGAAAGGTGTAATGTTTGGTGGAAAAGGTTCTCGCTCGTACATCAGGCGTCCTCAAAACTCCGAATACAATCCAAATATGTGAGAAAAACCAATAAACATGGACGTTCGATCGCAATAATATTGTCTTGCTTTTCTTATTATTGAATAGGGCCAATACATTGGATCAAATACATAATGGTCCAACATGTTTATGTTAATATTTTGGATACTGTGGAAGCATACCCTATGCAGAAGGTGAGATACAGTTGGAATGGGTCTTCCAACAGGATAATGACCCCAAGCATATCAGTAAGAAGGCAACGCAATGTTTCGAAAGAAAATCGGTGAACGGTTTGCAATGGCCTGCAGTCACCAGACCTGAATCCACTCGAAAATCTGTGGACTGATGTCAAAAAGCAGTAGTTGCTTCTAAGCCAACCACCAGGGAATCATTTTGGAAAGTCATTCAGGAATTCTGGTACAAGATTCCTCTAAAACGATACCAAGATTTGGTTAAATATGTCATCGATTGCACAGCTGTTATTTCCAATAAAGGCAAAGGACTAAATATTAAATTTATAGAATATATTACCCTTAATGTGCAGTTATTGTTAATTTAAGAGCATATTTGGAAAGTGGTGCCATTATTTTTTACGTTCATTTTTTACTTTTTCACAAAAATTGTTAAGTTTGTTAAAAACGGTAAATAAAATTATGGATTTTTTTATTTCCTAAATTTTTTTTAGTCTTTTACTTTTAAAAACGTATTTAAAAATTTCTTAAACTTACAAATGTAAATAAGAGAGTTTTGTGGTTGGTGCTATTTTTAATTTCGTAGCTGTATATCCCACCACAACAACCTATCCTTGAATATAATCTGAAACATATTTTAAACAAAATCAATCCTCCCTCTTTTCTTTACTGGTGATCTTAACGCTTGAAGTACACTCTGGGGTTCAAACATTACTAACTCTCGTGGTAAAACTTTGGAAAATTTAATTTTAAGTAAAGATCTCGTAATTTTCAATAATGGCAAACCTGCACATCTATCCACTCATAACACATTTACACTCGTTGACATTTCTTTATGTTCCCCACAAATTGCCACCTTTTGCTCTTGGAATACTCTTGCACGGAAGTGATCACTATCCTATTATAATTAATGTTTTAAAAAGCTTTAACATTCATTCTTATGCCAGGAAGCTTTAATTACTAAAGGTATGAAAGCAGCAGCAAGTGTCATTCCCCAAACTAATACCAAATGTCCAGCACATCGTGTTGCCTGGTGGAACCGCGATTTAGAAATATTAAGAAAACTCAAACAAGACCAATTCTATATTTATAAAAGAAATAGAAATGATAATAACCTAATACTCTACAAAAATCATAATGCCGTGCTTAGAAGGGCCTTTAAACTTAGTAAAGCCGTTTGCATGCAAAACTTTACGTCTAACATCAACCCTTCGTCTTCACCTAAACGTATTTGGAATGATATAAAGCTTCTTATGGGTGGTTTAGGTACACACTCCATCAAATATCTTAAATTGGGACCAAATATGGTTTCTTCTCCGGCTGATATCGCCGAACATTGGTCTATACTGTCAGAAGACTCTAATTTCTCTTCAAATTTTAATAACTTAAATCAGATGTTTGAAATCTTACTTACAATCCAAAACCTTCCAACACAAATGCTAACAAAATGGAACTACCTATTAATATGGTTGAACTTGAAGACGCATTACATCTAGCCAAAGGTAAAACTCCAGGTGATGATCGCATATCGTATCCGATGTTAAAAAACCTACTGAAATGCTCAAAGGACCAGCTTCTCACTGTTTACAACAACATCTTATTATCTAACATCTATCCCCAAGCATGGAACATAGCAACTGTTATTCCGATTCCTAAACCAGAAAGCGATCATACGGCTCTCACTGGTTACCCCTATCTCTATTACCTTATATCAGTAAAACACTGGAAAAAATAATATCTAGAAGTCTAATGTGGCTCTTAAAAGCCGACAATCTCATATCGATTAATCAAGTAGCTTTTATAAAAAAGCAAGGTACAGACGACGTTCTTATATATGTACATCCAACATTTCATTTCAACAGCTTTATCAAGTAAAAACAATGTTAACATTCTATCCACCGATTTTGAAAAAGCTTTTGACAGTGTATGCATCCATATAATCCTTCAACAACTATCAGAATGGAACATTGGCAAAAAAATGTACTTAATAATTAAAAATGTTCGTACTAATCGTAAATTTAGAGTTAGGGTATGCGGCGAACAATCAAAAACTTTTGGTTTATATAATGGTATGCCATAAGGTTCTCCATTATAACCTTTAATCAGTTCAGCAAAATTACTTCCCTTCATTAACTGATAGAACATGCTATCTATGCAGATGACGCAGTTATCTTCACTAAAATACAGGATAATAATAAAGTTAAAGGCGCATCCACAAATATTCTGAGAGATATTGATAACTGGAGCCACATTTCAGGCGCCAAACAGTCTCTTGCAAAAAGCAGTCTTTTACATATCTGTAAAAAAGGAACTGTAACTTGTTTGACGTCGAATACAAAAATATCAAAATTAAACGAGTAAATTACCTACGTATTGTTAGTATTATCTTTGATAAAAGCTTCAACTTTAATGAACATTGTTACAGCTCCGGAAAAGCCTCAACTCTAGATTAAACATAATAAAATGCCTTACTTCTAAAAATTGCAACATTTATATCTCCACAATGGTTAATATAAGTCGTTCTATTCTTCTAGCTAAAATAGATTACGGTCTTCCAACTTATGAATGGTGTGCTCCATTCCATATAAAATTAATTAAACCACCATACCATGCTGCAGTCCGTCGAAGCATTGGAGCTTTCTCTACAAGCTCAATTACCAATATATTAGCAGAAGCCGGTTTACCTTCCATCGAGGACCGTACTGTTTGCTTAACTTGCAAACTTATTCCAAAGCTTCTTATCAGTAGAAATAAAGTTTTATATCGAGAAGTATTAGAAGTTTTCAAATATAAAAGAAGGAACAGAATAGAATCTATTATTGCTAGTTGTCCTAAGTTAGCACAAAACCTTAATCTACAAACAAAAATCCTATATACTCGAAACAACAGTCGGAACCACCTTGGCTGTTAGAACAATCTTGTTGTATAAGGTCTATGATTGATCTCACGAAAGCTAATACACCACCTAAGGTTTATAAACAAACATTTAGTAACCTAGTTGACCATTTCTCTAAAAATAAATGAATCTTTTATTCACGGATGGCTCTACCACATTCGCAACTATTCATCAAAACGGTGATCTTATTTATATCGGGCACTTAAACATATACTGTTCTAACTTCACAGCAGAAGCTTTAGCTATATTCAAGGCTGTTAAATATGCTAAAAAAAACAATTAAAATTTATTATTTGAACGGATAGTCTTTCTTCTATACAGGCTGTCTCTAACTCTAAATATGATTCGCAGTTAATAAACGAGATCAGAAACTATTAATTAATTAATTCAAACAGAATCAATCTCTTATGGATCCCATCGCATGTAGGTATTCTCGGAAATGAACTTGCAGATGCGGCTGCTTCCGATGTTAAAGACCGGCCTCTCCTTAAATATTCCACATGGGAAAATAAGGATATTCGGAATGTTATTTCATCCTATTTAAATTATCTTCACGATAGTAAATGGTCGAACTATCACACCACACCTACAAAAATGTCAACCTCCTTGGAAGGAAACCTAACTACCCGAAAACTTGCACGAGAAATGTCACTACAATTATTGTTCGTCTGAGATTAAGCCACTACAAATACTCCCACAAACACCTTGGAAATAAAACATCTCATCCCCGCTACTCAACACGTAATAGGAATATTACCGTAAATCACATTCTAGACGAGTGCCCTGCGTTTAACGCATCCCGGATTAAAACACCCTCAAGCTTATTAACTTCCGTCTGTGTCTCAAACTACCGATGTCAATGTTCGACAAATCAGCTAGATCATCGATATAGTAGGCACCAAGATGTCTCTGCCTCATTTGACAGTGCCGGTCATGTTCCCAGTAGGTGAAAAACAGTCTCTTCCGCCTCCTCATCTCTACAACTTTTGCAGAAATCATTTGCGATGTCTCCCAGACCAATGCGCTTCACGTGCGTACCCATAATACAATGCCCCGTCACGACTCCGACAACCGCACTGTGAGTGCTTCTTTGGAGCTTAAACAGCCTTGTAGTGTGCCTTATATCCAACCTCGGCCAAATCATGTGCGCCGTTCAGCCCTTATCGGAAGCTGCCCACCTACGGTTGACGGAGTCCGTAACTGCGTTGTCAATCATGAGTTTACAGGTCCCCAAAGGGACTCCAAATTTGAAAATTCCTGAGAGAGTTCGATGGTTGTGCCGTGTCTGGCCAGCTCATCCGCTCTGCAGTTGCCTGGGATATTATGCCCCGGAACCCAAATAATGTCTACCTTATATCTTTCATCCACTCTGTTTACCTGTTTTCGACAGCCGTTGACCGTCCTGGAGTTCATCACACTGGAGCTCAAAGCTCTGATAGCCACCTGGCTATCCAAGAATATGGCTATGTTCCCTTTGGAGACATTCGCATCCCAAATAATCTTAACCGCAGCCTTTATTGCCAACACTTCCGCCTAGATTCGGCTATACCGATACATGGGATCCATCAGTAAAGATTCGAAATTCTTTTTGAGGTGGACAGCACCATCTCTCCAGACCTCTTTATCTGGAATGGTCGTCCTGAATTTCATTGGGAAGTCATATCGTGGTGTCACATAGTCTATGTCCTTGACATTCTCAAATTTTCCCAGGATACTCGATTGGCCAGTATCTGATCCACGCCATTGTCTAGTCGCCCAGAGACACCTGCTAATCCCCGCCGCCACGCCTCTACATTATAGATCAAGCGGTGGGAGGCCCAAAATTATCTCCAGTGTCACCGTAGGAGTAGTGCGCATGGCTCCACTAATTATCACGCAGGCAGATCTTTACAGCCGCTCTACCAGATTAGTAGTCCTATCAAGGGATTCCCACCATACTAGGCACCCATGGGTTAAGATAGGTCTGACCACTGCCTTATAGATCCAGTCTGTCATCCTAGGTGACAAGCCCCATTTCCTCCCCAACACCTTATTGCAGGTGTATAGAGCAATGTAGGCCTTCTTCAGCCTATTGTTGATGTTCGATCTCCAGGTAAGTTTCCTATCCAGAACCAGCTCTAGAAAGTTCGCCTCATCCATGAGTACTAGCTCCGTCCCATTCATCCGCAGTGGAAGAATCGGCGGCGGCTTATACCTTCTAGTGAAGAGTACCACCAAGATTTTCCCAGGATTGACTCTCAAGCCACGACCAGATGCCCACTCGCCAACCTTCTTTAGAGCCAGTTGAATCTTATCAATAGCAGTATCAGCAAATCTACCCGATGTCATAAGAACCACGTCGTCTGCATAAGCAAAAGCCCCACAACCAACTTGCTCTAACATCACTAGCAGTTCGTTCATCACAAGATTCCAAAGGAGGGGAAAGCACCCCACCTTGTGGAGTTCCCCTTCCTATCCTTCTAGCGATTTGCGAACCCCCTAGCGTCAGGTAGATTGTTCTTCCACTCAGCAGTTTAGATATCCAGTTCACCATTGTGTTCTGTGTACACAATCTTGTCAGTGCATCAGTAATAGTGCTTAGTTCCACGTTATTGAAGGCGCTTTCGATGTCCAAGAAGGCAGCCACAGTGTATTCCTTCCGTGCAAGAAACCTCTCTATTGTTCACGTTAAGCTATGTAGGACAGTTTTAACAGACTTTCCCTTACTGTACACATGTTGTCCATCTGATAAGAGGCTCCCACTAAGGGTTTGCCGTATATTCATATCTAAAAATCTCCAAAGTTTTCAATAAGAACGATGAAAGACTTATGGGTCTATAATCTTTAGGTGTGATGTGAGAGTTTCTTCGCGCTTTCGGTATGAAGACTATTTTTACTCTGCACCATTTCGACGGTATATGACCCAGCCGAATGCTAGCAAGGTAGGTTCTCCTAAGGAGTTCAATGTGCTCCATTCCTAAATGCTGTAAAAGGGCAGGATATATCCCGTCCGGTCCATGAGACTTAAACGGTTAAAATCCACCTATCGCCCATTTGATTGCCTTTGCAGATATATTCGGGATATACTCCCCTATCGGTCCACTTCTCGGACCCCGTACCTCAACTCCCGAGACCCTTCCCGCCTGAAAGTGAGTGTCAATAAGGAGTTCCAGGGTTTCCTTTTCAGAGTTAGTCCATGAGCCATCATTCCTTTACAACACCGACGGTACAAAAGTTGTAGTTGGCAGAATCTTCCTAAGCCTTAATGTCTCGTTGATAGTTTCTATGTTACCACAGAAATTTTTCCACGAGTTCCTCTTGGCCCGTCTAAGGATTCGTGTTCTCTAAGGGATGCTTTGTAGCGTTCCCAATGTTCCGCCATTCCGGATTTGCTCGCCACATTGCAAAAGGCCACGGGACACCTTTCTGATGTTTGTCCAAATTTTGGTCCCACCAGGGAGGTTTCGTCGTCAACTTGCTGACCCTCTTTGGACATGCCTTCTCAAATGCCCCTAATATGACACTGCTTAATTTATCCGTAGTAGCCTCAAGTTCCGAAACACAATCAATTCTACTGTTCTCATCTGAGCTATTCCCAGATCAATCTCAGTTCATTTTTCTAGGATTCCTAAACGTCCTTTCGGCATTATTCCCCCTATCAAGAGAGAATTAAATAAATCTAGGATCAGAGAAGGAGTGCTCCTCGGGTATTCTAATGTATTTATAAGTATTACTCGAGCAAGGGTTATATCCAATACCTCTTTTCTGTTTCTAGTAACAAAGGTGGGCATGTTGGCGGCATTACATATCCTAAGATTGTATGAAATAATAAATTCAAAGAGTGATTCACCCCCTTCGTTGACGTTCGTTCTTCTCCATATACTATGATGAGAGTTGGCAGCGCTACCTACCAGTAGGCCAACTTTTGTTCTTGTTTCAGTCACCAATCTTCTCACTGGATCTGGTGTGTGGGACCGGCAAGATCGTGTGCAATATAGCTCGAGGAGATCCTGCCGTCGATATCCGTTTTAACCGTTATTAGATCTTACTACTGAAAGAGGGAATCAAATATGCATTAAGCTATTTTTTACAAGTATACAGGATCTGGGCCTACCTACATATTTGGCATGAACCCAGCCTGTAGTCTAGTCCACAGACCTTCTCCCCTGTTTGTCAGCCGGAGAATTAGTTGCACCGGATACTGCTTTAGAGTGGTGGAGATTTATCTGGATTATTCGGACCATGGCCCATTTTATCCACCTTACTCTCCACCAGACAGAAGCCATATCCGATCCAGTGGAAGATAAGGAACTAGCTCTGGATCGGGTATGGTTCTGTATAGAGGTAGCTCGAATGTCGTCGTCATCTATGTCCCCCATATGTTCGACCAGTGGCTGTTCCCCTGAGAGGAGATTGTCTCCGGACTCCATGAGGCAGTTGCCTTTTTTTATAGACTTTCAGTATGATGTGCCGAAACCAAAAGCCACCATTGGAATTCGCCAGGTGTTCCAGGGATTCCTGATTGACAATTATTGTCGCACAACGAGATCCGTGGCGCTCCTCTAATTTGGCAATTTTCCAATTGTGTGTTGGCAACTTTGGAATACACATCTTTATTATCTTCAACACTTTCTCTGGTTCTATTGGATTTCAGGGAATCCACGAGCGTGTACGAGGTCTGCTTGGTTTACGTCTTTTGGCACTATTTCTAGTTTCGCGCTTGTCCAGATCTCTCAGTCCGATATAGCGAAGGAGAAAAGATCTAGGGCTCTTTTGTCGGCACACGTTACTAATTTAACGAGTCCCTGGTGCCAGCCACACATTTGATTAACTGGTACCGGTCCCATCACGTCAAGAAAAGCATCGGCAAGAGCGTCCTCCACCAATCTCCAGTGGGATGGCGTAATGTTGCCATTTGGATCCAATCGGTCTATCACCGCCATCTCGATGCTATCTTTTAGTACTTCGCTATACAAAATGTTGGTACGATGAGAGCCTCTTTATTTCTTTGCTCCTTGTACGTCACTCCGTAGACCACTGTCTTTTGACAGCTGCGCCCATGGCTGACATTTTATCTCTTTCGTCAAGCTTGTTTTTGGCCCAGGTCAGGATTGCATTTCACGTAGCGTTCGGCTGTCTGTAGGGATTTTTGATATCCTTTCCTGAACTCGCTTAGCGCTCAATCGCTTCCTGTACGGCTGCTTAGACTCTGACGCGTTTTGCTGCCGCGTCAACCTTTGCACTCCTAGGGCCACTTTTGCTGGACGACAGTCCGGCTTTTTCAGCAACCTCAGTTCGGCCAAGGCCGACGCTTATGGCTGATTTTTGTTTTTTCCGTTGTGAAGTTTCCGGTGCCTGGCCTGCTTTAGGGCTAACCAAGTCCTTCAACTTTTTCGGTGAGACGGGCGTTGGCTTGACACCCGTACGAGTTGCAGATAAGGGGATGGTCCACCTGGTCGGATCCGCAGTACCCAGGTAAGGCTCGTTAATCCTGGATATCGCCAGATATCCAGGATACTCCGTTAGTGAGTGAGGTATTTTTGATGGGCCCCCAGCCTGACCGACTCTCGGCACGGATTGTGTAACACCTTAGTCCAGCCCATACCTCTAACCTATGGTGAGGGCTATATTCATAGGCCATGTGTCCAACTGAATACACGTCCCCACCTTAGCTGGTCACTCTGATGAGCAACCACCATTATCAGCCAACACCCACGTGGAGGGTTTGGTAGAGGATTTTCGTCGGCCATTGTATTTTTGTAATTAATAAATAAATAAATAAATATATATATAAAATTGTTGAAATGAATCTGAAAATGCTGTAGTGATAACACTGAATTAACAGCTGATAACAGCTGAATTAAAGAAAATTAAAGAAAGTTTTTAAAATTAAAATAAAACCTATTAAAAAATTGAAACAAAAAGTCTTTAAAAATTTAAGAAACTTAAACTTCTAAATCCATATCTTTATTTTTAATTTTTATGTCGTGCAATTTTAATGACAATTTGGTTTGTTTACTTAAAAAATATATGACACGTTTGTACGTTGTATAATTGCACTTACATTTTTTCGTTAAGTAGAAGTTACTGTTACATTCCATTACGCTCGAGTAGCTGAGCCCTTAGTTTGAATTTTTGATTTACGTATATAAGGTTTACATTTCTGACGTTCATTCAGGAAGGTAAGAAGGAAAACTGAAGGCCTTAAATAAATATTACTGAGTACTTTATTGCTTTTATTATTATTGTTTTGCTCTATACTTCCCAATAATTTGCGCAATGTTAAAAAGCTATATATAGTGTAATTTTACTTACAATATATATATATATATATATATAGCATGAGAAAGTAAACAAACCTATACAAACATTGTACTATTAATTTGGCAATACAAATTAAAGAATTTAGAATTTTTGGTAATAATGCACTAATTATATGTATACTTATATTTATTATTCACACACATACATTGAATAAAAAAAAAATTAATTAGCTTTTGTTCTCTATTTTGGTGGGAAATAATCATTGAACACATTACAAAATATTTCGTTTTGCGTAATAAAAATCAAAAGGCTCTTGATTTTATTTAATATATTGTGCCATCTACTAATATAATATACAAACAGACAATTTTGTTGTGCGATGTCAATTATTGCAGAGTAATATTGCAAATGTTTGGTGCCAACATTCAAAACTAAAATTGGAATGTAGTCAAAAAAATTCACGCAACCCTTATCGTTTTGACTTATGTGTTTGCATTCATTTAAAGGAGGAAATAACTACGGTTGAAAAAAGTCTTTACTAAATAATTTTTCAGAGTTTTAAGATTTTAATATTTATTTTTAACTCAATTTGAAATTGAAGATTCAACAAATAAGTTTATTATAAAAAATTCGCAATAAAAATATAAAAACAAAATTGTTTCTTTTTAAACAATGCTATTTTTAGCAACCTAAACAAATTTATGAAAAAAAAAAAAGATTTAAGCCCATCAAAAAGTTCAATGTCATCAAGCGAATACGTTGTGGGAGTTTGTCATAAACTGAACTGGAAGAAGTTGGATGTTTAGTGTTTACAAAAAGTACCATGAATCAATTTCTCCCCAAGCGTTAGAATTTTGAAAGTTATTTGACGTACTCAATTTTGATTAGGCGACGAGTTGGTTTTAAAAAATTGGTGATTATTTTGGCTAACTTTTACGAAATATACGAAAAATTAAAAAATAAGTCATATAAAAAATTGATAACACAAAATTTGGCGTACGCCAAACGTACTGCTTGTCATGAGTTCCATGTAGGTTAGATTTAGGCTCATATGTAAGGACTACCTGTATAGTGCCTACACATAGGGACTTTTTATTTATGGGAGTAAATATAACATGGAAGACATACACAGTACTACGTTTGGAGTAAGCCAAATACTGAGTTTTTGCTTGACAATACTCAGGATATTTTCAAGCATGTGGGAGTGTCAGTACTGATGTGGGGATGTATTTCTAGTACAGGAATAGAATATGACAGTAAAATGGATTCATTCCAATATTTCGGCATTTAAAAACAAAATATTAAGCAAAGTGGCGATAAGTTAAATATATTATATATTTTTTTTTAACCAGAACAATGCTCCGAACCACGTTGCGAAACTGTAGTTATGCATAATTGTTCAAATCTACTGCAAATAGCAGCACAGGCCTCCGATCTCATCATTATTGAGCATGCTTGGGAAAAACTTGCTCATAAGCTCTATAAATCTAACATCAGCAGAGTGGAGCGATTCAAACAAGGTAGTCAGTAAGAATGGAACAACATAACTGTAGAATTTTATGTAGGTGCCAAGTGTTAAAACAATGCCTTTTATTGGACTGTCCAATTATGCGTTTGGCATGAAATTCGTTAATATTGTTGTATTATACATCGTTTAAAAGCTCTTTTAATTATCTATAAATCCGCAACAAAATTTTTGAAATAATTCCACTGAAGTAGAAAAATCGGAATTTGAATAATCTCAGACCTAGTGTTCAATTATATGTTTGAGCCACTGTACGTTTAGAAGAAATAACCACTTTATTTATCAGGTATTTTCATCCTACTCTAGTTCCTCTTCTTAGGAACCAATTTCTTTAAATGGCTTGACATGAATGCTATAGCATCTCTATTACATAGAATTTTCAGGCATTAGAGATTGCTAATTATAAGGCAAATATGTCTGGCGTAGACAGATGTGATCAATAATATCATATTATTCTTCACCTCAAAAATTTTTCTGCTGGTACAAGAAGGTCCTGCTATATCTATTAGATTTTTCTGTATAGAATTCTTATTATGAAGGTAATAAGACTTTAGAGACAATCTGTTAAATATTGTTACGAAAATGGAAATGGTATACACCGTTTAACATTAAAATGATAAACAAAAGCTACTAAAACAAAAGCAACGGAGTTGTTTACATGATTGACAAATAAACAAACAAGTAAGCAAGAATAAATGTAAACAATGATGTTTACATTCATGGAGATTTGGAGAAGGCCTTCAAGAATATTCATCAAAAAAATTCTAACACCCTGAAATTACTATTTTAAAACATATTTCCTAAAGTTAAAGTTAAGTAAAAATAATAAAATTCCAATCATACATATGTTCGTACTGTGTAAAAAAACCTACACTTTGCTCTGAACGGTGCTTCCGATAATGGCGCTTACCTCCTAAAGATCACAATAACTTCAATTAAGATATGAAATTCTAAAAACTTTTAAAAACCTTATAATAATAAACAGAAACATTTAGTTTCGTTTTTATATATTTTTTATAAATAAATATAATACACCTTTTTTCTTTCGTTTTCTGTGAATAAATGCTGTAGCATTGAGAAATATTATCGTGGATGCTATAACATTCATTGTATATAGCTATTAAAATACAACGTTTTGACAACTATTATAACATATAAGAAATCAAATTTTGGATATTACAACTAGTTTCAAAATTATTTGTCTATTTTTGCACCTCCCTGAAATTTTATGCATCCGCAAACGTGTTAATACACCAAACCGATTTTTTTTTTATTAAATGACATCGAGTTTTGGAAGTAAAATAAGTCATGTTGTAATGGCTGATAAAGGATTTGAAGACCAAAAATATTTTATAAATAGAGTTCTTGAGAATATCAATCTATTTAAAGTTTACAAATATTTTTTCATTCCAAACAAGATCTTCTAATTTATTAGAGTAAGCAAATTAATTGTTGCCAAAGACTTTTAAAGAAATTAAGGAATATGGCATAGTTTTGTATATTGACGAAACATAGTAGACAAAATTGCATTTAATTAATGTTCCGTCTAATTTAAATCAAGTTTGAATATAATTTTTATTTATAGGGACTTATTATTTCTGGAAAAACCTTGTTTTTACAAAACAAAAAAAAAAATATTTTCTACGGAAGTTATAAAATTTTAAAAGAAAATAGAGGAGTCCGGTGTCTCTGTTACTTCCCCTGTTGGTGTTTCTTTGCTAACAAGTCCGGGAGTAAGTATTTCATGACATTATTATTATTGAATTTACTGAAACAAATTAAAATTGGTTGAAAAACTTGTTTTGGTAAAAAACAAAATTTTTTCATCTTGGAGAAAAAGGTAAAACTTGGCAAGTGACAACGTTACGTGCATAGTTGCCAGATTTGACGATTTATCATCATTTTGACGATTTTATGCTTCAAAAGTACTATTTTGACGATATGACGATTTATGCCCTAATTTTGACGATTTTTAGATATTAAAACTACATAATTTTCTTTACTTTTGTACATTAAATGTCTCTTTATTTACTTTGCAATTGTTACTTTTGCAAATAAGGGTTAGTAATAACAAGGAGTAAAGTATATTTATAAATTAATTACGAACGATGATACTACATAAAATGTTAAAAAACCGAAATAAAAGCGTCAATTAGTAAAGAAACTTATAAATAATATGATCAGATATTTAAAGAAAAATGATAAGTTCGGAAAATATCTGCAAATACCCTAACATTACCCAGCAAATAATAGCAATACCAGTAATTTTAAAATAACATTTGCACTTTTCTTAGTTGAGCATAACAACATTTTTAATGATTCGAATATAGCTTCTAATATTACCGTAGGAAGACCAAAGGCAGGTGCCCCTACTCATGAAGTGCATTGTGTTGGAACTAGGAAAATATGTTATGGGAAGGAGGAAGACTCTAGTTTTAAAAATCCTTTATGCATTAAGTGACAGGAAACACGTCTTCAGGAATGGAGTTCCACATACGATTAGTTCGTCTAAAGAACGAATGTCTGTAATGCAGTGTGCGGTCACTGGCCAATTAAACACAAACGGAGGTGCTCTTCGAGAAGGACAAGTATTACGTAGGAATACATGATTCTTGGGAAGAAGTCTCCTTATTTCGATAGAGCAAAATTCGTTGTAGTGGCGATAGAAAAACACTCGATTTTTGAAAAAAAAAACTTTCAAAAAATAACAATAAGAGATGGCACCTTTCAACCTAATTTAGAGAGATATTAAGCCTAAACTCCTGAGAAGCAATACTGTATGAAAACTTGGCAATTGTAATTGCTTCGACTTTAAACTTTGATTAAACTGTTTAATTCTAATGTATATTCTATATGTATATTTAAACTATATTCCTATATGTTTTTAACACTCGTTCATTAAATTTATTTTTATAATTAAAGCGTTAAAAAGATTATTAAATTTTTTTCTTAAGGACGTTTTAATATTTTATTTTTGAACTAAAATACGTACGTTGTATTAACTTTATATGTTTTACTACAATAAAAATATTTTTTTTTTTAAACATTTCAATTTATTTACTTGTTTATTCTGACGATTTTTTTAAGATTTCAATAAAAGTCTTTGACGATTTGGGCGATTATTTTCCTAATATTTGACGATTTATTTATCTGGTAGCTGTGGTTACGTGTCATGTTGAAGGAATTCGGCTTGGCTGTACTTTATAGGATTGCAATTGTAATGACTGCGTTCGTAGAGGGTTTTCACTCATAAACTATATTAAAACTCGTCTACAATATACAACTCATTCCTACACAATGTATTCGGTAAAAGTAGACAATAATAATGTAGCAAAAAAGAGACAAACGCTGTGTTTCGAATACTATAATTAAAACTTTGTTTCTGCATTTAGCGAATTTAACTTTTATTTTGAAAAAAAGAGTAAAATTAATTTTAATTTATATGTTCACTATAATTGAACTTGAATTTGGCGAAATAGCTCAAAATTGACCCGATATCCCTGCTCCTTAATTTACAGACTTAAACCCCATAGATTATATAGTCAACTATATGGTTAAATTCAGATAAGGACTAGAATCTGCCTGACAAAGGAAAGGCTAAAAACCTTAGCACCTAAGATCTAAAATTTCTAAAATAAAAACAGTTTTGTACTGCTATACACTGAATTTTAAAAACAGTTATGAAAACTTCTAAGAACATGGAGTTCCATTTCAGTCCAGTCTTCGCCATATAAATGAAAATCAACGATTTTCCAATAAAAATTTATTTTATTGTTTATTAATATATTTGAGGCGAGGAATTAATAAAATTTTGAACGGAAAAATGAAATGATGTCCTTTATTATAAGTTTCTAAAATCCAACCAAAGTGTCTTCCAGGATTTCCGTTGTTGCACACAGAAATTTTTTAAAAACTATTTCTGGGAAAAAATATTGCTTTATGCAAAAAAAAAAAAAAAAAATAAAATAAACTTGTTTCCTATAAAAGTACCAAAATTTTCTTGGTGTTGCCTGGATCTAATAAAATTCACAATTTTTTATTTAATGAAATCATATCATGTTATTATTATTGAATTTATGGGAAAAAATGAAAATTGAAATTTGTTGAAAAAACTTGTTTTGTTAGAAATTCTTGAAATTGCTAAAATAGATAGGGGTTCTTAGACTTTTGATGTCCACTGTATATGAACATTTTATAAAGCTTGACAGCGTTCTGTTCTACTCTATTGACATGTATGATCTTTTTTTTGCTATTGCACTAAATTCTAGGTTTTCTTTACATATACCAGATGCAATTGAGTTAGGATGTTTTAAAAAAATAAACACCACATTTCTAACAACAACTTTTTAAATTATATTTGTATGGTCATATACAATGTTTGTGAAAACCTTCAACAGTTTCTAACGTCGCCAGCATTTATAAATGCCGTTCTATCCAGATAGAGCTCCAAATGACTTTAGAACAAGTAGATACTTATTCTAAAGGCTTGTCCTGAAATTTTATCTAGCGACACGTTAACACGCTTTGCAGGTAAGAATGCGTGAATTAGAAATCGTAAATGAACAACTGTACAACGCTCATGAGTCTGGCTTCTCTTACATATATCTTCTTGATGAAAGCTGCGATGACGCTTGTGAAAATCCGATTACGATTAATATATTAATATTTTTAAAACATAGTTTCCTACAGAGTTTGTAAAAGAAGTAAGAAATGATGTTATGCATTTGTTCTTATAAGTAATACTTTGCTTTAGTACTCAAAATAACTGAGCTTCGAAGGCCTTTTTTCGATTGGATAAGGTAAGCACACTCTCCTCATAGTTTTTGTACGCTTCTCCACCGAATGTCATATCAGCTATTCAACCAAAACTTAATGATTGTAGAGCCATTATTTGATTTGATCCGAAACGGTTTAGTCAGTGGTCTAATATCTTTTATTTTTTATATGTTAAAAGTTTCTAACAAAAGATTCAAATCTTAAAAATTTATTGTTTTCTTAACAATATATAGCAAAACGATCTTATAGTAAAATATTGAAACTATCAATTGCCTCGTCCTCCTATTCGTCGCCTAGTTCGCCGTTGTCATATCCTCCAAATTTTCTGATCTGGAGTCTTACCGGTGTTACAACTAGAATATTGAGTTTTAGGTTTATTTTCTTAAGAAATATTTTCTTGGCTATTTATAAGTTGTGGATGATATTGGTTTCTTCAAATATGACGCATGTTTCTCAATTTCCATTGCTAAGTGATATTGTCGACTGGTAGGTGTTGAGATTTATATACCTTGCTTTTTTAATAAAACCAATTCGTCCACAGTATGCGTTTTAAATTACTTAATGCATTTTCAAAATGTACATCATTCTGTTCTCACTATTGAGCAGTCGTTAAGGCCGTAAATACATCCGGTGAATATTTCTAAGTAACAGATATCGCATAAAGGCTTACGAAAATCAGATATAAAAACACGTAAAGCTGTCTCCCTTGACCGCCTGTTCAATGCATTAATAATCTCTTTATTATCAGCATTTTATTCACAATGAGAGTAAGTTGTCTATTAACTGTATAACAGGTTATCAATTATTATAATCTGTCTTGTCTTAAAATGTTGAGTTCATTTTCCAATAAATATATAAGCCTTTTGTTAGAATAAGATTGATCTAATTTCGAAATAATGGGGTTAAAATTAGGAATTGTGTTAAATTCTCTAAATCAATTATCTTATTTCTTAATATGTCTATCAACGGAAATGTCTCACCTCACTCCACCAAACTCGCCTGCATTTCTACCAAACTGTGGCAACGATTATCAAGGTTCAATATAGCATTCCCATCAGCTACATCGGTCTGTTTGTATCTGCTCCATCTGAACTGATTCCAATTCTCCAATAGCAATTGTTAAATTACTGTAATGTTTGAGTACCCTATTCAAGCCTAAGTTTCTATAGATTGAGATTTGTCCTATAGAATTCTAGTTTATTTTAAAAGCGTCAGAATTGTAGAAGACTTTATATCATGCCAAAGTCAATTGCCGAAGTTGGTGAGAAATAAGCAGGTTTGAAGTCTGATCAGTTTCTGATTTTTATTTACAAAATTTGAGGTTTCTTATTCTATGTTTTCTACAATAATCTTGAACTATTTCCTTTACTTATTATTTGTTTACATATTAATCAACACGATCCACTTCAAATCGCATATTCTGTTTATTATTGTTATTTGTCTGTACATAAACACATTACATCCCTACCGTTTAAGAACTAAAATATTTTTATTTTTTTTACAACACATACAAAAGTATGTCAATCTTTTAAGATTGTGATATTTACATCTTGTGGGTGTATTGCATCAAAAGGAACAATGTATTGACTATCACTTTTTTGCGTTTTCTTTTCTTTGTCTATATTTTTTCTCCTAATTTTATTTGAATACCATTAGTAATTCTATCTTTAAAATTTTTTGTGTTTTAGTTTTTTTTTCCAATATTTTTTTGTTTGCCATCTCATGAGCATGTTTTAATTTTTCGTTTGACATAGGTTCGGTTGGCATTGACGCTAATCTTCAATATACAAGTTCAAATGGAGAAAAACATGTGGATGTGTGTGGTGTTGTATTATACGCAAATGTACAATACGGAATCTACTAATCCCAATTGTATTGTTCTGTGAAGGAACACATGTATTCATTTATGTAAGTCTTTATGATTACTCAATACTCCCTAAAGTCTCATGGCGAGATGCTATAGAAGTTACGTGTTTGATTTTCATAAAAGTACATACTCTATTAAAAAGCTTTTTTACAAATTCAGTTCACTGTCTGTTTTTAGTGTATCAAAACATCCATATTTTAATATAATTTTTTCTACTAATATTTTTCCAATTTCGGTTTTCATCTTTTGTTTCTGTTGTTCGCATTGTTCTGTAGTTCGCATTGTGCTGTTAGCATATATCCCGTTTGACACTCTTAAAGGACCTACAGTGTCTGGCTGTATAAATTGAAATGGTCTTGTAGTGTTAGTAATTTGTATTGGTGCTTTAGTATGTCTAATAATTTTATTTTTATTTATTGATTTATTTATTAATTAGATTCAGTATAACAGGCATTTAATTTTATTTAATAATACTGTTTAGATAATGTTATGACAATGTTATGATGATTAAGTTAATTATATATATAAGTTTGTTAAAAAAGCAAAAATTATATTAATTAAATTGAAGTCTAAGATAAGGATAGCCTTGAATATGAAGAATTCAAAGAAAAGAAAAATGTGTGGAAATTGCTGTCTTAAATTGCGTTAAGTTGGTTCCACGAACGAATAGCATTTATAAAAAAGTGCCTTTCAGACACCTGTCTTATGGGCTTTATCCTGTAGCCCCTGTTATTTCTAGAAAACTGGAGCCTGGTAAATAAGTTCCTTTAGATAGATAATAGGTTCGGCGAAAAGCCAATTTTTTCAATTATGATAGCCTTAGATTTGCTCGCGTTCAAGCAAGGACCATTTGCAGTTGCCCATTTGAATATTTTGTCAAGGTGCTGGTTCAGTCTCAATATACAATTGTCGATATCAATCTTTAAACAGCTACCGTAGAGTGTAATGCGAGAAGGTAGGTCATTTGAATACATTATGTATAACAGAGGGCCGAGAATTAAACCCTGTGGTACACCTCTTCGTACCGGGCTGCTATACGATTTCACATCCCCATAGTGTACTGTCTGACTTCTGTTATACAGGTACGTACGTAATAGTTTTACTGCTGATGTGACAAAGAAGGTCATGATCAACAATATCGAAAGCCTTCGCGTGATCTAAAAGTACTAGAAACGACATCATGTTTTGATCAATTTTTGACCTGAACTCTTCCACAACATTCACTAAAGCCATAACGCACCTGTGTTTAGGTTTGAAACCAAACTGTCTGCTAGTCAATAATGAATTTTCATACAAATGTTTGCCGAATTGCTCATGGACCAAACGTACAAAAGCCTTAGACCAGTAAAGCAGAATCGCAATTGGTCTATATTTTAAATAAGGTTTGGCTAAGGGGATAATTTTCGCATGCTTCCACCTTGAAGGAAATTCGGATGTCGTTAGAATAGTATTAAATAAACGCATTATATATACAATAATGTAATCCAGTATAATTTTCAAGAATTTCGGATGCATTTCAACAAAGTCAATTGAATCTGATTTTATGTTTCGAAGTGATCTACGCACCTCTACGAGGGTGACATTCGAAAATTGAAAGCCGTTATCATTCAAATCAAACGCAACACCTGGATCCTGAAGTTATAGGAGCCAATGTCAGAATTAGGCATAGGAATATTCGAGAATTCATAATTCAATTTGTCTACATAGTTTTAATTTCCCTCCATTTACACTGTGATGACAGCACCACAGGTACAAGCTTCACATTTAATAATAAAATCTTTAATCATTTTATACATATTTTTCTATATTTTTCTATTTCCGTTTTAAACTAATGACTGTTCTGCGTACTTCAGCGTGACTGCCATATGTAGTTTCATGATATTTTTTTATAATTATTTTTTGTTTACCTTTTTCCAGTATCCATTTTGGTTGTTTAAACAATACAATTTCTATAGGCTACTGCCTACATATATCTCTATTTTGCATGCTATTGTATATTTTAATTAATTTTCTTCATGTACACATTTAAATATTATATCATCCTTCACTAGCGTTACTGTAAATATTTGGTTATCCGGTATGATATTAGTTAACTTCTGCAAGACTGAACCTAAATTCGAGTCTGCATCTTTATTACCTGATACTATTACATCATTCCTAAAAATTTTTTGGCAGGCTTTTATTTCCTTTATCTATAACAAATTTTATTCTAGGGAAATCTTTAATAAGTGAACATGAACTGTCACTATTTTTTCTTTTTTTATTATTCTGATCTTTGTTCGTTGTAGGATTGTCTTGTTCTTAACATTTTTATTTAAATTTTCAGTCATTTTTTTTACTCACTATCTCTATTGATCTATTTTGAGAATACATCGGCTTTAGTATTTGTTTTTCCTTGTTTGTATATGATCTCGAAATCGTACTACATGAGATCTAATCTACAAATTTCCATTACCCAAGTTGGTTGATATGTTAGACAGAATGGGAAGAGCAGAATATTTTTCAACATTAGACATGACGAGCTCTTTCCACCAAAATAGAATTAGAACTCATATCTAGACCAGTTACAGCCATTGTCTACAAATAAGGGACATTATCAATTAAAAGATTACCTTTTGGCCTGAAAATATGGTCCAATAGAATGTTGACAATAGCATTAAATGATTTTAGATTCAAAAACTTTCATATATGTAGATGATATAATTGTTGTGGCTGTTCTTTACAGCATATAATGATAATTTAATAAAAGTATTTTAAAGATTAAAAAGTCACAACCTTAATTTTGAATCCGAATAAATGTACTTTTCTGAAAATCTGAAATAGTTTAGTTAAGACATCTTTTACAGACAAAGAAATAATGCCAGATTCAAATAAAAGTAAACCACCTTGAAACTTATCAAGATTTGAGCTTTCTGGTAATTACTATAGACGTTTTATTAAAAATGTTGCTCAAATTGGCTAAACCTCTCAATGATTATTAAAGAAAAATCAAAAATGTATCTGGTCAGTAAAGTGTCAACAGTCCTTTGAAATGTTAAAATTAATAGTTTCAAATCCACCAATATTACAATATCCAAACTTTAAAAAAGAATTTATCCTCACTACTGACGCATCGAATTACGCCTTGGAGCAGTACTTTCACAAGTGAAATAAATAGTGATTTATCAATCTCAATATGTAAGTCGTTCTCTAAATAGACAAAAAATTAACAACTCCTAGATTTTCATTGGCGGATCACTCATTTTTGACCCATACTTATACGGTAGAAAGTTAAAAGACTAAAGTTCATCCAAGATTAACTAGAATT
>QOCX01000762.1:0-47504 GCA_005959815.1 Sarcophaga bullata
GGTTTTAGGTTACCCAAAACCTTTGAAGTGAATTAGGTAGAGTTGCACACTCGAGGCAACAGTCAAATTGGAGCGAGATTTGGGTAATTGAATTTGTTTCACGTGCCATTTTAAATTCATTGGGCCTCCTACTTTTTGTCAAATGTAGTATTGAGCTCGTTCCTCGGTTTATCAAATTTACGTTAGACCGGTCTAAAAGGAGCTCTAGCTGGTATGATTGCCTGAACTAGTCTCTACTCTTAGTATGGCGTTGCCAGAATAGTGCGTTCATCTGCACTGAATAGTGCACAGCCGTTTGAGAGTCGGAAGGCGTTCAGAGTTGTTTATCGATGCATTGTTGACTAGTTTGTATCGGTGAAGATAATGCGGCTGTTATGTGACCTTAACATATCCGACATTAGAGATGGAACCTTGCAACTGGTGTGTCCCTTTTTAACAGTTTATACATGCTGGGCGACAGATGTATGAAATCAAATGATTTGGCTATATGGCCGCAGTAAAGAGAAGGCGCAATTGCTGGTATACTATGTTGGGTCGTTTGCAAAGATAGGCATTTGTAACAGATTGTTTTGATATTGGTTTTGTACAAATTAGTGACTCATTTTGTTTAGGTAGTAATGATGTTAGGTTTGTTAACCTCGGCCTAAGACTAGAAGTCATCAGCAGAAATATGGCTGGGCTTCTCAAAATCAAGCTGTTCTTCCCACTTCGGTTTGGTGGATTGGATTCTACTCGACATCACTAAATGTATTAAAATCGCATTTACTATCTTCCTTGTCATCAACAATGATAACAAGATCATAATGCATAAACAAGTATCATCATGTCTTCGCAGAAGCACAGTCGAGGCTATTGGTAATTTCGGCAATCAAAAGTTTTGCAATACTTATCGAAGAAATATCAGCATTCGTTGTCATAACTTTTTCAGCGTTGCATTATGCTTTGGGTAATTCTTTTCGGAGATCTGAAAGGCTTTCATTTTACAAGGGTCGATTCTGACAAGCCATGAGATTAATGGTTGAAGTTTTCATATCGTTAAAGTTTAAAGTCAGATCGTTGTGGACCAGGTTCTCAAATAAGCTGATGAAGTTCTTATAGTCAGCATATTTGCGACTGAATTTAGGGAGCTTCATATTTGAGTCTTGATTGGTGAGCTTGTACGCTGAATGAAGTTTCAGGCACATTCGGTTGCCTATTCTTGGCCAACAGTCTCATAAACAAACTTTTTGTGGTCACACAAAGATCTTCAAGCTCTGCTCTAGATTAGAGCCTCTACTAGTCATTATGATTTTTGTTTATTCTAAAATTCCTCAATATAAGAACTTAAAATTGCCAAAATAAATTATTGGTCGAATTATATTTAAAGTTATTGGTATGCACTTGTTTTGGACAAAAGAATTTAATTAGTATTCCGCGAAACGTAAAATCCGAAATTTCCAATTCCAATTTACAACTGGCGTTAATTGAGTCACTTGATTGAGTACTTGATCTCAGAAAAGTAAAATAAAAACGCTTTACACAGCCTTCGGTATGTAAAATTTTTTGAAAAATAATTTTTCCAAAATTAAATGTTATTATAAATAACAATAATCGAAAATAAAATTGATTTTCGAAATTTGTGTGAATAATTGTATTGAAATTTTAATTTTGTTATTAGTGCGAACGGTCAAACTGTACGCAGCTGTTATATGTAATTTATGTACAAGTAATATAGGAACGCGTGAAACGGAACACTGATCGAAACAAATAGCGAAAAATAAGATGAAAAGGAAAACAAACAAAGGCAAAACAAATGGTATGCTGAATGTTTTCTCACTAACAAAGAGAACAAATTTTTAGTGTAAATCCGTATTAAATTAAAGTTACTAACTCTCGCGATATACACTTTTTAGGGGTGGTTTTTAAAATTTTATAAATTAAAATATCTATGCACGTACATATACAAATTATAAATATATAAAATTATAAATAAATGTAAGTGATTGTTTCAATAATTTAGAAATGTGAAATATATTTTTGTGTTCTGCTTTTAAGCGTTTAGGAATTTTTTGATTAAATTACAAAAAATCTCTTAAACTTGATTATCATTAACACAAATATATTTTGCACTTTTGTACCTGTTGAGAGTCTGAACTATTCCCCTTTTTCTTTCTGTCTGGTACAGTCATCGGGTTCCTCTTACTGTAGTCGTCCAACGATGTTTTTATTGTTGTTTGTGTAGTGTGCTGATGTGTTCGGTTTGTTAACTTTGTGATATTTATGTTTCACTGTTGTATATATTTTGTTACACTTTTTGTTTTTTATTTTTTTTTTACTTTTTATTTGATATATTTTTTTTGTATTTTTTGTTTCAATTTTTACACTTATATTTGTAACTTTTTCTTTCACTTTATTTTTGTTTATTGTATTTTCATTTCTAATATGTTCTCTGTTTTTTTTTTTTTTGTTATGTGCTTATTACTGTTGAAGTCGCCGTAGTCTAGTAGGTAGTGTGTTGGCTTATTAGACGAAAGGCCAGGGTTCGAATCCCCGGTCAGACATCAAAAACAAAATATGAAAAAAAAAATATTTCTTCGGCGGCTTCCTCTCAGCAGATTTCTGGCAAAAACTCTGACAGTAAATAAAAATGCCATGAAAAGTTTCTCAAAAATCTGTCGTTCGGAGTCGACTTTAAACTGTAGGTTCCGCCACTCATGTATAAAATTAACACACACAACATAAGTGGTGTGAGAAACTAGGCCGTAATCCTGACTGAAGGGTTGTAATGGCCAATTATGTATGTATGTATGTATGCTTATTTCTGTTATTATTTTTCTGCTTTAGTGTTTCACTGCACGCTCACTTTGTTTTTGTTAGATGTTTAGCCAATTTTTGTTTTTTGTTTGTTTTTTATGTATTTTATATTGTCATATTCTAATTTTCGTTTATTTAACTGCATGCTTATTATTCTCTTTTTGTTTTGTTGTTTATAATACTTATTGTTTGTATGTTTGTAGGTTTTGTTTTCTATATTATTTTTTAAAAAATCTTAATTAATTTATAAGATTTTTTTAAATTTCAATTAATTTATAAAACGCGAAAATAAAATTTTTAACGAACTTATCAAAAGTTATTCGCGAGGTTTGGGTTTTATTATTTTTTCGATTGCGAGCACGAATTTATTTAAGTCCGTGCTCGGGGCGCCAAAATGGTTTATTCGCTAATAATTTTGGAATATTAAATTAAATAAATTATAATTAATATATTAAAAGGGCACTTGTAATTAATTTAAAGTCATGCACGAAAACCAAACCTGTGAGATTAAGAAGACGGTCGAATAGGATATACAACTAACTTCTTTATTTAAATTTTTACTTAAAGCTAACTTAATTCTAACTGTTTAATTCATTTTCTGTACTTAATTCTAACAGTGTATTTTAATTCCGCAATTATATTTCTTTACTTCTATATATTCGTTGAACATAGATTAACATTAATATTCTTAATATTAACTTTAAAGTCACCTTTAGTTTATTTTCGTTATTATAACCTACAGATAAAATGAAGTTAACTTTTTAAAAAATGTGGCAGTGCCTGAGCAATGTCTATAACACTGCTCAGTTTTTTTAAACGCAGTAGCTATATCGGGCCCCTTTTTTGCTGTATTAGCGCATTTTGTTTATATTTGAAATTGCCATATTGAAAATAATATATAATATGGCAAGTTCAAACATAAACTTGACTTTAAAAGTTAAAGGTAGGATGGTCCTTCCTTTAGCTTAATGCTCACCTCTACCTTATTGTCCACTTATAATAATGAAAAACAATTTATCTGCCCGTTAAAATCCTCGCTTTAGATAACGGCAAGTTGTAATAATGGCCCTTAGTGTTGTGAGAGCAGACAAAACTGACAATATAAAATCAAAGAAAGAAAAAACAAAGTTTAGTGTTGTGCGGTGGAATAAATCAAAAAAAATAAATAAAAACCAAACAACAGAAAAATAATAATAACAAAAAACAAGTACATAGCAAAAAATAGAACATACTTAATTGGCCATTACAACCCTTCAGTCAGGATTACGGCCTAGCTTCTCACACCACTTATGTTGTGTGTGTTAATCTTATACATGAGTGGCGGAACATACAGTTTAAAGTCGTCTCCGAATGACAGATTTTTGAGAAACTTTACATGGCAATTTTATTTACTCTCAGATTTTCTGCCAAAAATCTGCTGAGAGGAAGCCGCCGAAAAAATATTTTTTCATATTTCGTTTTTTTGATGTAATAAGCCAACACACTACCCACTAGACCACGGCGGCTTCTAGTGGGTAGACAAACAAGACAAAATAAAAATACAAAAAAATTATACAGCGTAAGAAATTACAAATGCACAACAGCAACCTAAATTTTTAAATGTAAAGATCAGCACACTACACAAACAACAATAATCATTTCATTGGACGACACCAGGAAAGGAATTCTGCCCAAATGCCCCGTTGCAACTGCATATAAGTTCAGACTCTCAAGAGGTAAAAAAGTGTAAAATATATTTATGTTTTTTCCTTCAATTTGTAATTTAATCAAATTTAAGAAAATTTTTGTAATTTAATCATAAAACTCCTAATCACTTAATAAGCAGAACACAAAAATTTATTTCGCATTTTAAAATTTTTAAAACATTTCAATTATTTATAATTTTCTATATCTATTATATTTACGTGAATATTCTTATTTACAAAATTATAAAAAACCCACCCTTAAAAGCGCATCGAATCGCGAGCAAAGAGTATTCAAAAAGATAAGTAGATTGGAATCATACTTATAATTTCGGCACAAAGAGAACATGATAAAAATGTGTATTTGTGAGAGCCATGTGTTAACCCAGAGGGATATTGTTAGTAATATTTTCAAGTGTAACCTAATTATACGTATATGTAGTGGAAAATATAGAAAAACTGTACAGCGCCAAATCCTTAAAAACTGCGTATTTAACTTGACAAATATTCTTCCAAAAATTGAGATCATTTCTCATTACTAGTGAATCCTACTGCAATATTTTTTTGGTGTATAATTTAAACCAGAAAAAAGCGACATCGACCTTCTCTGATTGCATTTTTACGGTCTTTTTAATGAACATTGATGATGTTCGAGTCCTATGTATGTAAAAAGCTGAAGATGTTGGACCCCCGTGGATTATTGGTGCCGACATCTGGTTATACGCATTCATACTTATTTTATAGTATGTTTTCATAACACAATCTTGTTAACAAGCAGACAATCGCTACACAGGCAAGTACGTAAGGAAATGAGTTTTTATAACATAATTGCCTGTCTTACGTTATTATTACGTCTTGTCAAGTTATATTCTTGCCAAGGTATATTTTTATCATACCGTTGAGTTTTTTACATGTTAAAATATAATAAAATATAAGTAATAAATAGAAGGCAACCCTGTATTTTGTTTCTTATTATAACATTTTTTTCTGTTTGTTTACCAATACCAATTATTATTTCGTGCGTGAAATGTAATAAAATATAAATAAAAAAATACAATGTTCCCATCAATAGAAATATATATCGATAGTGAAACAGAAAGTGACAGTGATAGTGGAGACCATAAATTAAAACCATAAATTAATATATTTAAGATTCATCGCAACATTTCGGGTGCACAAAGACGTAATTTCCATACTGCTTAAAGAAATAAGTCCAAAATTAAAAGTCGCATTCCGAATTACCCATATAACAGCTACATTTTTGTGTTTTCTTGCTACCGGTCACTATCAAGCATCCGTAGGCAACTAATATTGCTCATCAATGACGAGGTCTAGGTCTCAAACACTATAAACGAGTTGCTAACTATTTTTGAAGGACACTTAGGTCCAAAATGGATACAACTTAACAAAAATATAGAAGAAGAGAACAAAATCACAGAAAATTTCTTTGAAATTGATCTTATACTTGCTGTTCTGGAAATGGAAAGAACCACCTATATTATAATAGAAAAGGTTTCTATAGTATTAACGTAATTTAATTAAATGTATAGTAAAAGGTTTTGATTTTTTGAAGAAATATCCTATTAATGCATAAATTTTTCCTTAGATTTGTGATTAGAGAATGGTAACATATGTAGATGCAAGGGATCCAGGCGCTAACTATGATTCTTTTGTTTGGGGCCAAAGCGAAGCAAACCATTAATTTAAGTCAAACTATTTAAATGGAAAGCATAATACGTGGCTTTTATCATGTAGTTTTAATTTCGGCTACAAGCTACAGCCATACTAAATGACACCTGTAAGGAATCCCACAAATTCTCTGGAAAAAAAAAATACAATAAAAATCATTGTAAAAAGCTAAACATTATTGAGAGATGCAATGGTGATTTAAAAAATCATTTTCGAAACATAAAAGGATCAGGAGGATTGTACTACTGTCCAGAAAAGGTTACTAAAATCATAAATACATTTTGTATTCTGCACAACATTTGTATATTTTATAAAAGCAATTGGGAGTCTAATTCTGATGTACTTTGGGAGCCTTCATATAATGGTGTGGATAATGGCGATATTGAAAGTTTTAATGAGGAAATAGCTGCAAGAGAAAAAAGGTGTGAAATAATAAGAAATTGTAGCTAAAACGATATCTGTATTTTTGATTAATAATTTATTAAAACCAAAAACAATTCAATAAAAATTTATAAGGATAAAAAATTTGAATACATTAAGATTGTACGTAGGTATGTAATTTCTCATAAAAATGTAATTACATATTTGGAGGATGATGACTATAAAAATATCTGAAATATAGACAAGAAAATAAAAAAGAAAACAAAAAATTAGTTTACACAGATTATGGAAAAACTATATAAAAATTCGAAAAAATTAAAGTCTAAACTGTTTTATTTTTGTTATTAATCTTCATCTTTAAGGTATTTAATTAACTCTATTAATGATTTCCCTATCGCATTCATTGTGTTCGAAATTTATACTAGGGCTTTTGCTGTTCTTGTGCTGCTTCAGCTTGGTTGTTCATTACCTCTAATATTTTTCTTTGCATGCTGATTTGTTCGCGTAAAAGTGTCTGTCTATCTGTGTTGCTTTCATTGCGTTTTCTTCTTCAGTTTTGGTGGAACGGTACCACTAGGGGCTGCTGCGGATGACAGGTGGCATATCCTGTCAATATGCTCCAGTGTCGTGGAAACTTTTATTATTTTCTGCTATTTTTTCTTTATTCGGCACTTTTGATCTTGACATACCTAAAACATGTACGTATGTATATTATTTGCAAATTTCAAATTTATGATTCACATTATAGCCTATTCCACTCTAATCCACTTCTGAGTTCATGGTGTCGGAACAATTTCTTTTATATGGAGTTTAACGTTTCTCTTTTCGAGAGAGAGAGAGAGGAAGAGAGTTAATTTGCTTCGGAACAATTTCAGCTTAAATTGGTTTAATTTTAATTTTGGTTCCGAAACAATTGAACAGTTCTGCCAGATACTTCAATTTTATAAGCAAAATTGAATAAAATGGTAAAACTAACAACGTCGTTTACAAACATATTTCATATGGTAGCCTTGTTTTTCCAGAACAGTTGTTGGATGTGGGTGAATGGTTTCAGAACAAGCTCTCAAAAACCTAAAACTGTTTCGGAACAAATATTTTGAGTCACTAGTGTTATGAAAACATGCTATTAGTATCATACTCATACTCATCATACTCATACTTAACACTAAGCATGGTGTTGTTGATTTCGACTCTCCTTTACTCAACATATACACGACTTAGAAAATAAGTACGAACACTAAAGTACTCACTAGAAGGTTGCGTGTTTCCTCTGTTTGCTGCCCTGTGGTTTTTGCTTATATGTCTTTTTTCTTTTCTTGTAAATGCCATAACTAAGACTGAACATTTTGATGAATGATTTGAATCACTCGAGTCATTTATGAGTATTATAATTACACGTCGGCACCAATATCCCCCGGGAGCCGAACATCTTCAGCTTTTTACACACATAGGATACGAACATCAGCAATGTTCGTTAAAAATCGTAAAATTCCATTCAGTTGCATGTCAGCTTCTAAAGAAGAAGCTTCATGTCGCTTTTTTCAGGTTTCTTTGATACACCCAAAAATATTAAAGTAGGATTCACTAATTTCCAATGAGATTCACTAATAACAATGAGAAATAATCTCTATTTTTGGAAGAATATTTGTCAAATTAAATACGCAGTCTTTAGGGTTTTGGCACTGTACATATTTTCTATATTTTCCACTACATATACATATTACTAGGTTACACTTGAAAATATTACTAACAATTTTCCTCTGGGTTATACACATGCCTCTCACATATACACCCACATTTTTATCATGTTCTCTTTGTGTCGTCGTATATATATTTATAAGTATTTCTCTATTAATGTAATTTTTGTTGAATGATTCGAGTCACTCGAATCAAACATATTTCGAATGTTATGAGTTTGATGTCAACATTATACTCATACTCATTGCGACCTGTACTTATAAATCAATATTGTAGTGAGTACAAATGAATCTGAGTAGTTAAATTTCAATATTGTGGACTCACTCATATTCAAAATTTCATGAGTACTTATAAGTAGCAAAAAAATGATTCAATGCTGATCTCTTGTGTTAATATCGTTAATTTAATACGTACTTTCACTAACAATTTGTTCTCTTTGTTAGTGAGAAAACATTCAGAATACCATTAGTGTTGCTTTTGTTTGTTTTTTTAATTTATTTTTCGTATATTCGGTTCGATTAGTGTTCCGTTCCACGCGTTCCTATATTACTTTTATATAAATTACATATTACAGCTGCGTGCAGTGTGACCGTTCACACTAGTAAAAAAATTCAAGTTACACAAAATTTCGGTAAAATATCAATCAAATTTCGAAAGTCCAATTATTTTCGATTATTTTTATTTATAAAATAACACAGTGCTTACACATTAACATTTGAATTTTGTTTTATTATAAAATATCGATTATTTAACAATTTTACTCGGTAAATTTAATATTTTATATACCGAAGACTGTGTGTAAAGCGTTTTATTTTCATTTTCTGAGATCAAGTAAGTTATTCTAGACTCAATTAACGCCACTTATAAATTGGAATCGGAAAGTTCGAATTTTGCATGTCCGAGGAATATCAATTAAATTCTTTTGTTCAAAACAAGTGAGTGCTAATAAATTCAAAAATAATTCGGCCAATAATTTACTTTGGTCAATTTGAAATTCTTGTTTTGAGGAATTTTTGAATAAATAAAAATCATAATGAGCAGTCTAGGCTCTAAACGCCAAGCTCCTCCTTCCAGAGCGGAAAGCTTGGAGGAATTACTCGCGAAAAAAGCGAAGGTCATCAAGAAGATGGACAGAATTCGACAATCCATTGTTGATAGGACTATTTCTTTTAATCCTATGGAACTCGAATGTAGATTAGATATTTTAAAAACATATATTGATCAAGCAATAAAGCTCCAGTTAGAAGCGGATAATTTTGATTCCGAGAATGATAATAGAGCCGAGCTTGAAGATCTCTGTGTGACTTCGCAGAGTTTGTTTATGTCTCTTGGTCAAGAATAGGCAATCGAATGTGTTTGAAACTTCATTCAGCACCGTTCAAGACTCCTAAATATGAAAGTCCATAAATTCAGTGGAAAATATTCAGATTACAAGAATTTCATGAGCTTATATGAGAACCTGGTCCACAATGATCCGACGTTAACGGATTTTGAAAAATTCAATTACTTGATCTCATGCTTGTCCGAATCGACCTTGGGTACAGTGAAGGGCTTTCAAATCTCTGAAGAAAATTAGCCCAAAGCATAGACACGCTTGAAAAAAGTTTATGATAATGAATGCTTGATATATTTCGATAATATTGCGAAACTTTTTTATTTGCCCGAAATTACCAAGTCGTCGGCTGTTGCTTTGCTAAGCATGATTGATACTGTTTCTGCCATTTATGTTTCGTTGTTATTAATTGGTGATGACAAGAAAATAACTAATACATCTAGTGATGTTGAAAGTGGATCCAATCACTAAATCAGAGTGGGAAGAACAGCTTGATTTCGAAAGGCTCCCACTGTGGTCAGATTGCGAACCCGCCTTGAATAGACGTTACCAGCATATTTCTGCTGACTAGTCTTCTAGTTTAAGGTTAACAAACCTAAAAACGAATATTTCAATTTTAGAAACATGAAAACATCACTAAATTGCACGAAGCAAATCACAAACCTATCTGTTGAAAAAAAAATTTGCAAATCAAAGCAAATTAGCTGACCCGTGCCTATATAAGCCACAAAAAATTGATTTGTTAATAAGCACAGGTCGTTTTTTTGACTTAATGTGTGTTAGCCAAATCAAATTGGGTAAGAGTCTTCCAGATCTTCAAAAGACTTCTCTTCGTTGGATTGTTACTGGAAGATAGAATCAGTCAAAGAACTCTTTCGACTCTAAAGTATTTCATATAAATACTTCAATGTCTATTCGATCGCCCGAAAATTTTGGTAGTTAGGATAACTTCTAACCGAATCAACTGAAATTTATTCTGAGGAGCATAAAAAATGTGAGAACGAATTCAAGACTTTAGTACGACGCCTTGCGTCGGGTAGATTTGAGGTTTCTTTACCTTTTAAGTCTAATCCTAAATTATTAGGATCTTCATTTGAAACGAAGATTACTTTGGAACGAATACAAAGATGATACTATGAGGCAGATATATCATGATTTCATGAAGGAGTACTTGAACTTGGGTCACATGTCACTTTTGGACAAATTTCCTGATACTCCCCACTATTTCCACATCAATGTGTTTTGCGCCCTCAGAGTAGAACTACCAAACTTCAGGTAGTATTTGATGCTTCATGTAGCACTTCTTCACATGTTTCTCTTAATGAACTGTTATTGGTTGGTCCTTTAGTTTAAGAAGAATGTATTCTACATTAATCCGTTTTCGATTCCACAAGTATGTAATCACTGCAGATATTGAAAAGATGTATCGTCAGGTCATGATTGGTGACAAGGACAGAAATTTTCAATTCGTCCTTTGGCGAGAGAATCCCTCTGATGAGTTGAGACTTTTTCGTTTGAATACTGTCACTTATGGTACAGCTTCAGCGCCATTTTTAGTCATTAGATGTCTGATTCAGTTAAGCGACATATACAAAGAGACTTTGCCTATTGGCTCGAAAGTGATTCGCAATGATTTCTACGTAGATGATTTACTGACCGGAGCTGAAAGCTATAATGAATTAATCCTGATTCTAAATCAGGTGACTGAATTTTACCTTCAGCGGGTTTCACTCTCACGAATTGGTTTTCAAACCATCCCGAGTTTCTGAATTCTCTACAGTAAGAGAAACTAATACATAGCGATTCAGACTCTGCGAAAGCATTGGGCATATACTTGGTTCCGAGAATGATCCATTCAAATTTCATTTGGAACATAAGTTTAAGAAGTTAAAGGCTACAAAGAGAAATATATTATCGGTTATTCGATCCTCTCAGACTATTATGTCCACTTGTTACGAAATCAAGTGGGCTTTGGATTCAAAAGTTTGACTGGGATGAATCAATTTCCTTGGGGTTGAATACTTCATGGGAAAACGTCAAAGCAAATTTAATGTAAGTTGATTCAATTAGTTTCCTAAGATTCGTCCATACCACATCTACATCGAGAATTCAAGTTCGTGGATTTTCTGACGCTTTAATTCGAGCATATGGGTGTTGCATATACATGCAAAGCTCTAAGAAACACAGTCAACTCGAGACTACTTACGACTAAGTCCAAAGTTGCTCCACTCAAGTCTAAATCACTTCCTAGACGTAAGCTATGTGCTGCACGCCTGACCAAGTTTCGTGGCGTTACGTGCCTGCTAAGCAGAGAAGGATCAGATGTAAAATATTTGAGAACCTCAACATGGTTTGAAGGACCGTCGTTCCTACTAAACGGCAGTTCCAAATGGCCTGTTTATGAACATTTTGAATTAACAGAGAATCAAAAGTTGTTGGGAACGAGAAAGGTGAATGTATTTCTTGCAGTAGAGGGGACGTATATTGGATATGATATTAAGGTACTCTTCATAAAAGAACTTACTGCGAGTAACATGTTTTGTACTCAAAAATATTCATAGTCTGAACAAACGAAAGTCAAATCAAAGTATCATACCTACTGCAACGGAAATGAAATAGTCATTTTATCGCCTCGAAATCGCCAGAAATCTCTGATCTTACCGTCGAACATACAGAGACTTACAGCTTTCATTCATACATTTACTGAAGAAGAGAGAACATTTTCACTAATAAAGAAAGGTGGGAGGTTGCTTAATGCAAATTTGCCATATGATGCAAAATTCCCACTTTTATTACCGAAGCAAAATAACTTTGTCACACTTTCTTTGCGACATCTTCATTTCGAGAATTGCCATGCTGGCACAAAGGCACTCATTGCTCTCGCCAAAGAGAGAGAATTTGGCTGATTAACGCCAAGGAAGAGTGCAGTAGTTTCCGCTACAAACCAAGGCTTATGTCCCAAATAATGGGAAACTTGCCTACTAATAGATTGAAAGCTACACTACCATTTCTTATCGTCAGCGTAGCCTTCTGTGGTCCCGTTGATGTCTCTTTGAGAATTCATGGTCGACCACCACTGAAAATATATATGGCGGTCTTCGTATGTTTCACATCTATGGCAGTGCATTTAGAGTTATTATTAGATTAATCCACTGATTCTTTTCTTTTATCTTTCAAAAAGCTTGCTGCCATGAAAGGCCTTCCCAAAGAGGTGCAATGCGACAGTGCAACGAACTTCGTAGGAGCCAGCAACCTCCTCAAGCAGTTGCAGCAAGCATTAGAAAAGGGTCGGCCCGCTCTAGAATTTGACGCAGCGTTGTCCGGGTGAAGTTAACCGTTAAGCAGCCGATAAGCACTCAAAGTTCCCGTTTCTGCGCGCAGTAGACAAAGCATCACTGACGCAAGAAGAGATGGAGACGAAACTCGCAAAAACGGAGGCGGAGCTCAACAGTCGGCCCATAACGCCGCTGACTCCAGACCCCAACGACGTAGAGGAGCTAACTACAGCTCGTCTGCTGATACGAGAGGAGATCTGCGTTCGCTGCCGCTCCAATCCGTAGACGACGGGAAATTCAACGAACTCAAACAATGGACTACTACTTTGCGGACTCAAGCAGACGTTCTGGCAGGCTTGGTCTCGAGGCTATGTTCTGGGTCTGCAAGGTAAAGCCAAATGGACCTACGAATCGCCTAGCCTGAAGCTAGCTCAGGTGGTAATCGTCCACGAGGACAAGTGGTCAAGATCGTAGAAGGAGAAGACGGAATGGTCAGAGCGGCGGAAGTCGCAACGCGCAACGGCGTTTATAAGCGCCCACTATATAAACTTGCTACTTTGCCATTCGATTAAAGACTTCCAGTCCTTCAATGGGGCTGGTATGTTGGGCAATCATCATTATCATTACTTTTATATTATATTACTTTATTTATAAATATGTACCCCCTAATATTAAGAAAATTAATGTTAAATTCAATAAATACATAGCAAGTAGACAAATATAAGCAACAGAGTTGCTGAATTGAATTACACAGTTAGAATAAGTACATAAAATATGAATTACACATTTAGAATTAAGTACATAGAATATGTTAGATTTAAGTAAGAATTTAAATAAAGAAATCAATTCAATATTATCTTCATACTCGATCGGTCCTTTTATTTCGTCAACGTAAATTTTAATTTATTGAATTTAATATATTCTTTAAAAAGCATTAAATAAAAGCAAAAGTCAATACTGAAACATCATTTAGTCCGCGGCCTCTATGAAGATCACTTGCAAGCCACCAACATCGGCATTCAAGGCTTTCACAAAACTTTTGTAATATCATTTTTTCGCCTCCAAGATTTACGATTTCAGAGGAGCACTATAGAAATTTCCATAAGTCTTTAGGACCACGTTTCCTGGCAGCGAAACAATGCGAAACAGAGTTTTCATCTAGAAGTCGATCGTCTAGTTTCACCTAGATGTCGAGTATTGTTTAACACTGTAACTAGAATGGTTTTGAACGTCTTATTGGTCTACTGACAGAAAAAAATTTCAGACTTGACTGACTTAGTGGTAACAAAAATTTTGCTCAGGACCAGTTTCAAACTGAAGCTTCACTGCATTTGTCTTCGGATCACTCACCTCTATTCTTAGTATTTTAAGCCCATACAATTTTATAGCACCCGCCGTGAGTATAAGAGAAACTTAATGCGTAAAATAACTGAAATATAATAAAAAATCTGTCCTTATTGCATAGAAAACATACCACTAAGAACTCCAGATGGTATAGTCGTCTCTATTTCCAACTTTAGCAAAGAAATTAAACAGGCTGGCAGCAGCACAGAGCTATTCAAAATAAAAAAGTTTTGGAAATGTAAAAAACGTCTAAAAGAACTTCTGGAATTCCAATAATCGGCGTATCTTGCAAGTTATTTGGTAGACCTGTTACATTTAAACCCCACTCCGAACTTTCAACGGTGATGGCTGAGAAATAATACAGAGAAAATAGACTTGTTTATGGACCTCCTGAAAACTATGTTCAAACCGTGCAGTGAAACGACCTATTTGCCATTTGCTGTTGATATACTACCTTTTCTACACTTAACGTTCGAGTATCAAAAATCTGAATTCTTCAGACGATCTCTAGGTTCTAGAATTGATAAAATCAGTAACAATTGGTGATGTTCCGCATAGCTATGAGGATCCTGCTTATCACTATCGATAGAGCTGGGCACGCAGGCCTGACATAAAAGTTAAAACTACATTTTCCTAAAAATATTGCAAAACTATATTACAGGTCAAAAATTTGTAGTTCATGAGGGTGACTTCTTAAGTGCTCCCCATCTCGTTACAGCCGTTGCACCACAGGGTTGTATATTGGGACCCATTTAATATTTGATATTTTCTTCAGAGATGACTTTGAACAGTCATACTCACATTTCTACCTTTGCTAATGATTCTACTTTCATTAGCACACATGAAAAAACCTTAAAAAATGTCCCGATACCTACAGGAACACATTTTTCAGCTAAAGATGTGGTTAAATATGCAGGGAATTAATGTGAATGAACAAAAACGTGTGCATGTAACATTTAATCCATTCGCATAAATAACCAACCATAACATTCATTAATAAAGCATTCACCTCGATAGACGCCTGACAAATTAAATTAAAGTTGTTCGAAATTGACTGCCTAATTGGTACGAACTCATGCCTGAAGTTGGCTTGTAAACTTCTACTGTAGAATTCGCTCCTAAAATCAATATGGTGTTATGCAATACATACCTCTACTACTCATATATAGAGAAAATTAAAAGATGCCAAAGCAAAACATTGCGTTTTATTACAGCTGCACTCTCGCGAGTGGGTAGTCATATTGTCGTGCAAGAATGCTTACAGCCGAGCTGACGGTTGCCACTGCTAGTACGGTCACACGTATCAGAAGTGTCTATGCTGAGCACGAACTAAGAACTACCCCTCCCTAGTAGTAGCACCAACCAACTGTCTGTTGAGTTTACGGCTAGTCCGTCCGCAACACAAAATTCCATTCGCGTCTGTACTCATAATGAACGGCTGATGGTATACGTCTCTTAAAGAGTGACAGTTTTAAGAGCATGGCAGTAGGCATAAAAACTAAACCTCCTCATTTCGTAATCAGGGCCAAAAACATATCACGAACTGAGTATCCAAGTAAGGGCTTCATAATCTCCGGAGACTCTACTAATACTGTGTCGGTGACGAACTGTAGTCAGTCGAATGCTACTGAAGTCCCGGTTAAGCCGGTAGCGATCGTAAATCCTGCCTAGTACCTGTCTCTTCGAAACTGGGCGCCTCTAAGGCTATAAAGATCCAGATTTGATCCAATCCCATCGAATCCCAAGTTTCAGGTAAAGAGATAATAATTAAATCAACTGAAACAGTTTCCCGGGTGTCAAATGTTACGCAGGCATATCAGAAGAAGAATGATTCGCAGATCCCTAAAGAATCTCTCTTGGTTTCAACGGCCTTCAGCACAGGCGATCCATCCACAAAATTATAAAACCTTTGGGTAGAAAACTTGTCGAAGAGCTCACAGAGCAGGAGAAAAACTCTCCAATTGGCTAAAAAAAATTGTCCGCTCTGCTATAGTGGGTGGTCAGCCTAAGCGGTCACCATCGGATACAGGTCTAAACGGCAGCGACCTGGGGAGGATATGCTTCCTGGAACGCCGCGTTTCAAAAATGTGCCAATAAGGCCACAATCAAGATCGTAGAAAGAGGTGACGAAAGACTACGTGTTGACACTATATCTTTCAATAACTGGAGAATGGCGGTCATCTCCGTCTTATCAGGGGTGTTCATGGACATTCTCCGGATAAACTGATATTTTTACACACGATATTTTAACAATACGAATAATGATGTAGATGTAGACAAATTGAATTATGAATTCTCGAATATTCCTATGCCTAATTCTGACATTGGTTACTATAACTCCACTGATCCAGGTGTTACTTCTGATTTGAATGATAATGGCTTTTAATTTTCGAACGTTACCCTCGGAGACGTGCGTAGATCTTTTCGAAGCATAAAATCAGATTCAATTGGCTACAATGAAATGCATCCGAAATTCTTGAGAATTATACTGGGCTACATTATTGTATATATAATGCATTTATTTAACACTATTCTAACGACATCCGAATTTCCTTCAATGTGGAAGCATGCGAAAATTATCCCCATACCCAAACCTGATTTAAAATATAGATCAAATGCGATTTTACCTTACCTGTCTAAGGCTTTTGAACGTTTGATCCATGAGCAAATCGGCTAACATTTGCATGAAAATTCATTACTGACTAATAGGCAGTCTGGTTTCAGACCTAAACACAGCTGCGTTACGGCTTTAGTGGATGTTGTGGAAGAGTTGAGGTCAAAAATGGATTAAAACATTGTGTCTTTTCTGGTACTTCTAGATCACTCGAAGGCTTTCGATACTGTTAATCATGACATTCTTTGTCACAAGTTGAATATTAATTTATTTTTTCAACATCAGCAGTAAAACTATTACGTACGTACCTGTATAACAGAAGTCAGTCAGTACACTATGGGGATGTAAAATCATATAGCAGCCCGGTACGAAGAGGTGCACCACAGGGTTCAATTCTCTGCTATACATAATGTATTCAAATGTCCTACCTTCTCGCATTACTCACTGCGGAATTCAAATGTACGCCGATGACGTCCAATTTTACGGTAGCTGTTTTAAGACTGACATCGACAATTGTATATTGAGATTGAACCAGAACCTTGACAATATATTTAAATGGACAACTGCAAATGGTCTTTGCTTGAACGCGAGCAAATCTAAGGCTGTCATAATTGGAAAAATTGGCCTTTCGCCAAACTTATTGCCACCTTTGGTAGTTGGGGACTCGCCCATTGAATTAGTACAACATGCCAAGAACTTGGGCATTATTTTTAATAATCAACTTACCTGGACTAACCATATTAACTCGATTAGTGCGAAGACGTATGCTATGTTGAGGAACCTCTGTAAAACTCAATCCTTTACGCCTTTTAACATACGTATGCTTTTGGCGAAAACATACTTAATTCCCACCCTTTTATATGGATGTGAGCTCTTTGCGGGTTTGGACTCTATTAGTAAAAATAAGATTAACGTAACTTATAATAATATTGCAAGACACATTTTTGGACGCAGCAGATATAGTAGCATCTCGCATTTTTCATACAGAATTTACAATATGTCAATGGAAAACTTTTTGAGATATCGCATGCTGATTTTCCTACACAGGATTATCTATCTAAAAGAACCAAATTACTTATTTACCAGGCTCCAGTTTTCTAGAACTAACAGGGGCTACAGGATAAATGCCATAAGGTACCGGAAACAGGTGTCTGAAAGGGACTTTTTTATTAATGCTGTTCATTTGTGGAACCAACTTCCGCTAGATATTCAGTTGAAAAGCAATGTAACGCAATTTGAATTCTTCATATTCAAGGCTACCTTTAACTTTAACTAAATTTAATTAATATAATTTTTGCTTTTTTTAAGAAACTTATATATGTATAATTAACTTAATCATCATAACATTATCTAAACAGTACTATTCGATAGGATTAAATGCTTGTTGTACTGAATTTAATCAATAAATAAAATAATAATAATAATAAACTATTGCTATCGAATCGCTCGGGGAAGTTTGGACTGGCGTGAAACTCAAGGCAGTTCATCACGGCGATGTGCCGCAGAGGACGAGATAAGACCGAGGGTATGGCACAGTTTGCCGTCATTTCCTCGGACCCAAAAGAGACCGTAGAAATTCTTCAGGTCAGTAATCCCCAGCTACCCGCGCAGAATCGGAAAGTTCCTAAGGTTTCGGAACCTGTAGAAGGCACTATGAAAGGCACTGTCGTTTTTTGAATCTTTGCCGTTGCTTCTGAATGCTCAGAGAAAGATATGCTATAGTTTTAGAACCGTCTTAGCTAGGGTCCACAAAGCTGACGAGAGGGATAAGCCTCAAGCTCTGCGGAGCTCCTCTAAACAAGAAACTATAAATAGTTGCGTTGCCGAATCGATTATTTCATCCGGCAATGATGACACCCAATCGGTCTCTGACGAAGATCAAGAGAACGCCAAAGTCACAATCGTAAGCAACTACCAAATAGAGTTAAGTTTACACAAATTAACCTTCACCACTCTAAAGCGGCGTCAGCTGCCCTCAACCTCCGACTGTCTTCAGGCACGGATGTACTCATATGCATCCAAGAGCCATTGTTGTATAAAAACAGGGCTTGCGAATTAAACAGGAATGTCTATCATATTTTGTATGCAGCCGGACCAGGCAAGATCAGATCGTGTATTATGGTCGAAGACATTATTAATGCCTTTATTCATAGAAAATAAAGGGCGAGTAGACTGGAACGTGAGCAGCTACGTGGCACATGACCAAGGGAATGATCCACTGAACCTCACGAGCCCATATTAATTCACACTGTAAGCAGTATGACCTTTTTTTAGGAAAACGACGTTAAATGATATGTTGCATGAAATGTTCACGCGAAAAGCCTTTACATCTGTCGTCTCAAAAATCCGTACAGGCGGTCTTTGCCAGCACACTCTTTCAAAATTATTGTGAATGCCATTTCATCAAATCAGATGCTATTTATTTCTTTAAAATTTGTTTTCGCCCCGCAAGTAAGTGCTGAAAAAAGAGATAGTTGAGAATGGATTCACTCCTTACAATTCTATAGTGTTGTGTGAGGAACATTTAAAGTCTTTGACTCTAATATAATACACAGTTCACTGCATTTTTGCCCTTTCGAAGGCTCGTTTCATGTTTTCTGGATCCCGTCTTCTAATTGATCTCTTTTTTTGGCATCATTCAAGATTTCCTGTTACAAAGAAATACATTGGACGGATAATGTGGTATTCCACAATAACCGATCAGTACATTTAAAAAAATCTAAAAAATTTAAACAAACTTATTAAAATAACATACTTACTAATTAAAACTGTTGCTTAGTTTACTAATTGCAAAACACAAAGAAAATCTCAATGTCTGGAACAAAATAGTTGTCCACACAAAAAAATCTACTGCACGTATTTTCATTTAAAGGTCAACTGACAACAGCATAATGTTAATATTTTTCTGCACCCTTCATTAGCATACAGTGGGTGTATAAATACCAATAATTCTACAAAATATAGGGTACTGTATTACACGACTATTCCATAATACTCTAATTTAGACTTAGGGCCCTATTATGAGTTTTAATCGATGTTCGACTGTGCTCGAAAGTGCTTATCGAACGAATTTGCAGTTGGTATTATGACGTTCATTCGATGTGAATAGTATTATTGTGAATTCCGTTTATTTGAGTTATTCACAATATCAGCTGATACACATTGTGCGGGTTACAATTTAAATAAACAAAATTAAAATATGTAAATTTTTTTTGGTATGTGCTAAAAAATAATAAGGATGAAAACTTATTGGAACTTGCCAGAAGTAGAAAAAAATTGAGAGATTCAATTACGTAAGTGTATACTATATTAGGATGTTGATGTGTGTATCATGTAGAAATTTTATTCGCGGTTTATTAAAAACTGTCGACTATGCAAAGACGCTTTTAAGGATTTGCTATCCACTACATCAATGTACACATGCGCAATCCATTCCAAACATTTCAAAATTGGCAACATTCCTACGGTTTTGTGCTCTGGGTTCTTATCAGCTGAGTATTAGTAATGAAAACATGCTTGGTCTTGCACAGCCAACGGTATCTGTAGTAATATCGGAAGAGTTAGATGTTTTTGAAAATTGTCAAAGGTGGATACAATTCATATACACGGAAGCTGAACTTGAACAAGCAAAGGCTTATTTTTTAATAAATGTCGAATTCCAGGAATATTTGGCTGCGTTGATGGTACACATGTTAAAATTGTGGCTCACAAGACGGAATTACAGCATTTGTACTACGACAGAAAAGGATTCTTTAGCATTAATGCTTTGGTAGTAAGTACAAATACAACATAAGTTTAAGCATGTATTTTTTCAATTGTATACTCATTAATTTTCAGGTTTGTGATCACACGATAAAAATACAATTTATAAATGGCAAAAATTCGGGGGCAACACATGGCTCCATGATTTTTAAAATGCCATCATTAAAGATATATCTATAACAGCAGTATCGAAATGATGTACGAAACACTTGGCAACTTGGTATGATGAATATACGCATTGATATGTACTGTTTCTGATTAAAATTTTTGTTTAGGGGATACCGGATAACCTTATTTAATGACACCATTCAAAAATCCGGAAGAACGATCCCTACAAAGCACATATAACACACAACATGCAAAAGGCAGAAACATTGTAGAGAAAATAATTGGTGTCCTCAGAAATGGGTTCATTTGCTTACTACATGCAAGAACACTGCATTATACGCTAGAAAAATGTACACAAATTATAAATATGTGTGCCGCTTTGCACAATATTTGTGTTTTTTTATAATATTCAATCCTCGGAAGATATTTTCAATGAGCCTCATAAGGAAGCAGAAAAAAAAACGGATTTTTAGGAACATTATAGAATTAGTTCTTATAAAAAATAAAAGACGCTTTGATAAATTAAAAAATATTAACTCTTTTATTATTTTGTACTATACGGTACAAGAAAAATTCTAAGAAAATTATCACATCAATTCATTTGTTGTACTCTTAAAAATAAAAATTTAAAATCTCTACTTTGAAATTTTGTTTGAAGTAGGTGATATTTTTTGGCAATATTTGTTTTTTTAATTCCAAAAGAGAAACCTTCAATTTATGTTTTGCTTTACAATCGTGTTGGCTTTTTAAGCCTTCGTCTTTATTTAATATTAATTCTTTCCTTTGCTATATCTTTTTGTAAATAGTAATTTTTTGGTATATTTAAGTGCACAGCTTTTAATTTATTTCATTGTAGTGGAAACTTCTTCATAATATTTGACTATTTAACTGTGTTTCTAACAATTTTAGTCTTTCACTCTGTACATTTTTTTCTTTTTCTTTTCTTGGTTTATCGATACAACCATCAAAATTATGTTACATCTCCAAATTTACTATTGACTCATTTTTTGGACTTGTTGCTGAAGTACCTACCAGAACTTCCCACGATTTCTCGTCTATAATATCAAGGCCGAAGTCTGTAACCGGTGGATTAACACAGGAATTAAGCTATAGTAAGCCAATTACAGCCTCTTCAATGTTGGTGTATACATGTAACTTGTTCGAACCTTCTCCTGTTGCCAATAGTAAAAATACTCAGCTCTGTTTTCAGTTACTTTCTTTTTGGTTTTCGATTTCATGTCTGCCTACACCTGTTCAAGCAAATACTTCGAATTTATTTATACGGATGTCATACAATAGTTCATCAAACCTTAATCCATTTAGTTGTTGTCCCAAACAATTTAGTTCCACTGCAATTTCCTCCCATTTTTTTGCCGCTTGAATTTTTGAACAAATACCTTTGGCCAAGTGATTATTCTCCTCCATTAGCGACACAAGTGTTTCCAACTGCTGTGTCGTACTCACAACCTTACTCCTTAATATAATTAACAAAAAATAATTGTTCATACCTAATATTTTGAGAAAAAAATTTAAAAACATACATTTTAATAAATTTTTGCACAATTTATTTCGGCAGCGAAAGCAAAATAGTCTTCGATAAAGAGTAGATACTAAACGTGTGCACAAGACGCTTAAAAGTGTACAGTATTGCATTTTTCTCATGAGCGAATATTGATTTTGTAGCAAATAAGAGTGAAGCAAAGATAGTGTGCAAAAAAACTAGTGCACACAAAAACCATTGTACAACAGTTTAAAAGACAGTTGTGTGAAGTGTACCGCAAAAATATTGTCATTTTCATAATGTCACATCATGCATTTTTCTTGCAGTAAATTGGAAAGTAAAAATGAACAAGAAAATGCCGAATGTTTTCCTCTCGGGAACCGAACATCTTTTCAGTGTAAACCTAAAAAAATGGCTTATCATTCGCTAACATGTGCACTCGTCGCAGTCTGACCGGCAACTAAATAACACAGCATAAGCAATGGGTGTGAATCCTCTCTGCACTATTGTACGCATATTTTACGCATGATTATAGCGTCAACATATCAAATCGACGAGCCATCTATCAAAATAGGGAGTGGAACATATTCTCAAAAGCAGTCTTAATATGCCCGAGTTAATTTTTCGAAAACGTTCGGTCTGTATATGAAGTCGCTCTAGTCCAGTAGATAGCGTGCTGGCTTATTAGACGTAATGCCACGGTTCCAACCCCAGGTCAGACATCAAAACGAAAATATGAACATATTTCTTCGACAGCTTCCTCTCAGCAGATTTCTGGCAAAAACTCTGAGAGCAAATAAAATTAAAATGAAAAGTTTCTCAAATATCTGTCTCTCAGAGCCGACTTTAAACTGTAAGACCTGCCACCACTCATGTATAAAATTAAAGCACATAACATAAGTGGTGTGAGAAGCTAGGTCGTAACCTTGACTGAAATATTGTAATGACCAATTATGTATATGCATTATGAGGACTGCAACAAGTTAGTTACTGATGGGTATATAGAAAAAGGGAAATCCACACTATCAGCGGCAACTAAAAACGTACAAGCCTTCTCCCTATCTCATAAGAGTTTCTTACGACAGTATTGTGTGAACGACTGACCATTTAGGATACGTGCTTTTGCCGCAATGTCTCAACTCGAAGCTGATGAGACTGATAAGATGCGGAATGACGTTGAGCAGCTCCTTAAACTCCCTCAGCATAGAGTAGGACCTCTCCCAATATTTTGATACCGTGCGACAGGGGAATACTAAAACAGGTTGTCCAGATCAATTAAGTGCGGTAAATATGTAAACAGAAATATTCGATGTAGATTTCATGCTTTAGGAATCAATTTTAAGAAAATCGGATATCTGGTTCTTTCATCTCCAGCAGGATTTATAAGATTTCACAGTCTACAGTCGTAAAAGGACAATGCGCTGTTGGATTTATTTACAAATTAACTAATTCCTCAGCATGTTTCAGCTTTAAAAAGTTAAGATAACAGCTTAAGAAGGTATTTATGTGTTTCAATCGAAAATTTAAAAAATTTCTGAAGAAATTGACAAAATATTTGTGCAGTTTATAAATACGCACTGTTATTAACATTTCTGTATTTTCAAAATATTAAAAAAATTATAATTCAGAAATTTAAGACTATTCGTTTTTTCGGTGTTGACAAAACAATGGAAACTTTTATGATTCTGCTAAAAAAAAGGGACTAAAAAATAAAAAAAAATAGATAAACAAAATTAATAAAAGTTCATCATGATTTCTGCTATTCACTGTTTTTTACTTTTTTTAATATTTATTTTTCAATTACTAAATATGGCTAAGATGAAGATTAGTGAAGACTTAACAATTAGAATAGAAAACGATTATAATTTCCAATACTTAACGTGTTTTATGCTGGATACAAGCAAACAGTTAAAGATAAATATAAAATATGAAACTCATAATTTACGAAGAAAGACTATGCCAATGCATGATAATGTAATTTTATATTATTTTACTTAATTACTTTTTTTTATTAAATTTCTTATTTAATAAGTTTTTTAATATTTTTAAATACATAAATGTTAATAGCAGTGCGTGTTAATAACCTGCAAAATATTTTCTTAAGAAGATTTTATAAATTTTCTTCCGATTATAAAACGTAAATAAATTTTTTGAAAAAGTTTCAATTGTTTTATCATGACTTCTGTAATCTCTAACGAAAAAGAGGGTTTAAAGTTGTGATTTATAGAAATTATAAAATGGAAATAATAACGTCGTATTCTCTTTTTATAAAAGATTTAATAGATTTAAAATAAAGAGTTTAAAATTTACTTGGTACAAGTTATTAACTTCAGTTCTTTTATAAAAAAAGTATGTATTTCAATAACTATACCAATTTCTTTATAAAAGTTATTTTTCATAAGCAGAGAAAAAATTTAAAAAAAAACAAAAGACTCTTCCTCGTCAAAGTTAAATAAAATTATTTCAATCCATAAATATAGATTTAAATTAAATTAAATTAAATATAATTCACAAATTTAAATTCAGTTTTAAAATAAGTATCACCCCCTTGCACAAATTCCAGACAAATAAATGTAGCACTAAGTAATAAGTTGAAATTTCTGAAGAAATTATTGTGTAATTAAAAGCTAGATAGAGAAATTGGCTAATGCTTAAGAGGGTTTCTTTACAGCCAAGGATCAATTAAACCCCATACAAAGACTAAAAGTTCAAATTATTCTTAGAAGTTAATTGAAAGCATAGGTTGCTAAGTGTATATAAAAATCTATAATAAAGTGTTTAAAAGATCTTTACATTATAATATGTTGCTATTCTGTGTAAACAACATAAGAATTTGAATCCATTTCATTCATTTCCATTTTAATAAAATTACTTGTTGATGACAGTTGTTGTACTGGTGGACTATTTGAATCATTGTTGCTGGTGTTACTTCCACTTCGAACAGCAATTGATGACGTACTTCGTCTGGAAATAAAATAAAAAATAACGGTCTAACTTAATTTTAACATTAGCTGAGATAATAAGTAATAAAAATAGTAATCCAACTTTTGAAAATTTTACCAAATACAATGCACTCTTAATTTTCGTAACTGATTGAAAATTCAATTTTGGCAATAACTAAACCTAAAATTTTATTGTAAAATGAACTGCATAAAGCTTTTTAGTGACATAAATATAAATTAAATTTAAACTTTGCAGTTTATTTTTATAATATTTTTTAACATTATTATTGAATCCCGGAATTCATATAATGATGTTGATGGTATGTTATTTTCCAAAGTATACAATTATGAATTTATGTAATATTGTCGTATTATTTTGTTTTTGTTATTTGTTTCATTTTTAATTTCTATGAAAAATTCTTCTTGAATCCAATTGTTTATTTTGAATTCCAGAGTTTACTCAGCAATAAATGTGGCAAGTGTTTTACTTATATATTTTGCTTTGTAAAGAGGTACTCAGTTTGTCTTTTTCACTTCATTTGCTATCGGATATCAACAACACATTTTAGACTTATACTTAGTCAAAAATTGAGTTATTTTCTTTTTACATACTTTTTTAAATATGAAGAAAAAAAGGTAATTAAGCAAGTTAATTCGTTCTACGAAACTGTGTTGATTACTGGCATTCACATAAACTGATAGCACGAAACCAATACAAATTTTAAAAACAAAAACGTATCGAATTTTTATATGAAAATTATCAACAACAAGCATTCACTGTTGTATATTCGATCAACAATGCACTCGATATAACGATACAAGGGCTTGTGCATATTGCCCAAATGTTTTAGTTTTAGAAATTTCGCAGTTTTGACTTTCTATTTATTACTTTCTACTTTTGTTTTCTATATATTTCTGATTTTTTAATTTACTATTCTTTTTTACTTATCGGTGTTAATTTAGCAATATAAGGGCCATTATAACTTGCCTTTAACTAAAGGCAGGATTTCAATTATATTAATTATTTTAATTATTATAAGTGACAATAAGGTAAGCGTTAAGCTAAAGAGAAGATCATCCTACCTGTAAATTTTAAGGTTAAGTTTACGTTTGAACTTGCAATATTATATATTATTTTCAATACGGCAACTTCAAATATAAACAAAGTGAGCAAACATAACAAAAAGAAGTTCGTCGTTGCCATTGCATTAAAAAAACTTGTCGAATTTGGAAAAAGTTATCGATATTGCTCCGGCACAGCCATATTTTAAAAAAGTGAACTCTATTTTTTTATCAGTAAGTTGTAATAACGAAAAAAAGTTATGTGTGACATTATAGTTAACTTTAGCTAAAGGTACCTTTTACTAAACCCAACTTCAACGACAAGTAGTATTAATGGTCCTAAGTAAGCATTCACAATAGAAAAATAAAATAATTTCGTAGCTAACTTCAGACCCACCTTTGCAGCTTAAACATATAAACTTACCATATACACTTCGGCTTGAGTGTACCTATCTTCAACCTGTTTGGGGATAAGATGCATAACGGTAACCAAACTAATATCGTGCGAGGACTTATTTCGAACTAATGTCTCTAAGCTGATCTCGATCAGACCGATCACGTATAATTTGTATACCCCCAATCTAGAGTGTTAAGCGATCCATGCTCAACAGATGGTTTGCAGTCATGGGTCCGATCCGATTGTATTACAATAGAGCCTCACTGATACCTGGGCGCCTCAGTGAGCAACAGGTTTCTTACAAAATCCTTCTCATGCTAGCGGGGGCTAGGCTTTGGCATGATCGACCTCTCTTCCTCCTCACTCGCGGGAACTAAATGGACAATAACGAACGGAAAGCAAGAACAGAGACAATAATACAACCTGCCAACTGAACCTGTGATACGAAGTGATACGAAGGTCACAAAGTGCTTTAGTGTACCGATTGCTTTGGCGATCTTCACTTCGAAGTTGATATCGTTCTTATCCAGGAGCCTTGGATCCTTAGGGAGGTCACTTGTTCCTAAAACAAGTGAAAGGGTAAGAACCTGTATTTTAACTAGTAGTAAGATGGAATTGTTAATCACTCCTTCCTTTTGTTCAGGTGTCGTAACAACTGTGGCGTACAGAGATGATCTTGGGATCGAATTGATGCTGTCGTCTGTGTACACTCCGTATGAGGCTGCAGCTTAATTGACTTAATTGCACACATGTTGGAACATGTGAAAAGGAAAAGATGTCGTCTCGTCTTGGGTTGTGATACCAATGCTCATCACACCCAATGGGGAAGTGCTGACATAAATATTAAGGGTGACTCGATTTTGAATTTTATTATTCTTAATGGGCTTAATATATGCAACGTCGGTAATAAGCCGACTTTTAAAAATCATGTTATGGAAGCTGTAATTGACATTACACTCTCTAACATGAATAAAGTCTATGAATAGGAACTGGAGGGTTTCAGATGAATGTTCTTTCTCGGATTACCAAATGATAGTCGTCAGTATTAATCTATCTAATGGCTTTCACACGCCTTTTAGGAATTCAAGAAGAACCGACTGAATCCAATTTAAGACGGCTGTGGAGAAGGAACTTAGTGCCCTTTGTGCTCATTTCACCCCTGACATCAATGATATAGTTGGATCTTTGACGGACATTTTGTTGTCTTGTTACAGAGGTTTTTCCCTTACTTACCCGGCGAAGAAGAGCCAACCAGCATGGTGGAACGCGAAACTTGAAAAACTCCGCTAATGTACCAGGGGACTCTAACAAGGCTAAAAGGTCAGACGAAGATGTTGACTGGTCTGCATATAGTTTTAATGAATAAAAAAGGAAAATTAAGCGCTCTAATGTGCTATAAGTAGCTTTGAGCCTTTTAAGTCGTCTGGTTCGGATGGTATCTTTCCGGCTCTGTTCAGCATGCTAGTGATACAGCCCCAAATTGTCTAGTACGGTTTGTCACACACATGATAGGTAATAGACTGATCCGATCGAAACCTTCAGGTTACCGATGTTAGGTGGTAGGAAGTTTCCGTTGTCGTTTGAGGTCAAGCATCTCGGTGTTGTTCTAGACAGCAAGATGAACTGGAAAAGGAACACCGAGGAAAGAATGAAGAAGGGACTGGCTGCTCGTTATCAGTGTAAGAACTCCACAGATAAGAGCTGGGGTCTTCCGCTTAGGGCCATTCACTGGATATATCTGTCGATTGTTAGACCAATTAATACTTATTTATTTATTTAAACGTAAACAAAGTACAATAAGATATTATCCTATTCAACAGTTCTGATAAGACATGGGCATAAGTTAGAAAATAATATATTTAAAAATAGTTTATATTAAAAAATATAATTGAATTGAAAATACAATCAAATAATTACATCGTGTATATTATTGTTCGTTAAAAAAAGTAAATATCGTAGTTTTGAATTACTTAGCATTGCTCAATAATTGTTCATCGTTTGGTATTTCATTCCAGAGACAAATTGCATTAATATGAAAGTGTATAAGAATTCGGTTGTGTGTGGATGTATAGATCTAAAGAAAATTAATCTTCTATATACGAGTACAGCATTTTAATAAGTTTTCAAATAATGTGCTGTAAATTTAGTATAAGTATTCAGATATCCTGCTGTATCTACGTCCATAAATATATCTGGCAATAATGCTATATGTGATTATTCTCACTCCTTGTATCACAACGTGAAAAAAGTTCACATCCGTACAGCAATGTGGGTATGAGGCGGGTTTTTCCGATTAGCATATGAATATTGAACGGAGTAAAGTACTGTGTTAGCCAAAGATAAAGCTATTGTTAAAATTAATGCCCGGATTCTTGACACAATGAACTGTCTCAATAGCCATGTTATTAATTTGAATTGATGGTGACTGTGTTGTAGAGCCTACTTTGAATATTATCAATGTCCATTTAAACACATTAATATCACAATTTAATATAACAACACAATCTATAATTTCAGAAGGCGAGTAACTAATGTCGAACATCATCTGCATACATCTGTACATTGCAATACTTCAACTTTGATGGCAGATCATTAGAGTAAATCGAATATAGTAATGGACCAAGTATGAAACCTTGTTGTAGACCTCTAAAATATTGACAGATGATTCTATTTATTACCATCACTAAACACAAATTAACTTCTGTCCCGTAAATATGAAGAAATAAGCTTAACAGCGATATCTGAAAAGTGGCACATGCGTTTGAGTTTCTGGCAAAGTTTCGTGTAGTCAATGGTGTTAAATGCCATCGAATAACCAAGTAAGACTAAAAGGGATATCATATGTCGTAGATCCGCTATAACATCAACAAGCGCAGAAAACCAGCTGTATATAAATTAATTTTTCGAAAATTTTTGATAAGTATGATAATACTGATATTGGTAGGTATGTAGGTTTTATCTTGTTTATGTACAGATATTACCTTAGCACATTTCCATAGTGCAGGAAAAATAGACATTGTAATTTATTAAATGCGTTATGTTTAAAAACACACATGGCGAAATTAATTTAATAAATTTAGAATTAATTTCATCATTGCCGATGGAGTTGGATTTAATGCTAAGAATACTTACAAGAATATTTTAATGATTAACGTTTTCGACTTCAAAATTATATTGAGTCATATGAATGGAGGTAGAAAAGATAGTAGAAAAGATATCAGATGATTTGTAATACTCTAGGTCTGCATCAGTAGTTGGTATATTCGAAAAATTTATGTTAAGTTGATTTACATCAACCGTGTTATTGGATTCAACATTACTACTTATTATTCCTAAAGATCGAATATCTCCCCATTTTTTTTTATAACAAATTTTTCAAATTTTTAGTGGAATTTTTCCGTGTAGAAACTAGCATTTGCGATTCTGGTTTTTAGGTTTGTATCTTTTCTACATGCGTTAAAAATGTTGTAGATACATAATTGGTCATTACAACCCTTTTGTCAGAATTACAACCTAGTTTCTCACACCACTTTGTAGTGTGTATTACTTTTATACATCAGAGGCGGGACCTACAGTTTAAAGTCAACTCCGAACGACAGATTTTTGGGAAACTTTTCATGGCAATTTTATTTGCTCTCAGAGTTTTTGACAGAAATCTGCTGAGAGAAAGTCGCCGAAGAAACATTTTTTCACATTTTTGTATGTGTGACCTTGGGTTTGAACCGTGGTCTTACGTCTAATAAGCCAACACACCACCTACTAGACTACGGCAACTGTACAATTCAGTCTTCCTAAATATTTTCCACCTATAATATGCGTTATTTCTTTGATTAATTGAGATTTTAATTTCATTAGCAGACCAACTTAATCACTTGTTCCTGAGTTACTTTCCGAAAATCATATGATAGGAAAATAAGATGGTGTTTCGAAAAAGCAAAGGCAGAGAATTGGCCAAAGAAAAGCATTCGATTAGGATTGTCAACAATTAATTAGAGCACCAGTGGTAGAAGTATAATGCGAAGGAATGCGACTATTTATTAAACGCAAGCCAATCGCACTCATGCTTTCTGCCAATGGCCAATCAAAAAGAATGTTAGTATTGAAGTCAGCTATTAATAAATTACCCGTATAACCAAGGGTAGAAGAGGATAATTTATATAATAAAGGTTTTATATTAATTTTATTATTTGGGCGGCAAATTGAAGTTTCTGGCAGTTGCTAAAAAATTCAAGAAATAATTTTTCAATTTTTCTGTGAAGACTCTGACATAAAATTGGTCTATTAAAATTGTTTCTGCAATTGTTTTGTTTATCTTTCACTGTTTTGATTAAGAAGTTTATTTCTAGTGTGAATTCCATAAAGTAGAATCGTATAAAGTACGAATTATGGTGGAGTGCCTTGGATACGACTTTCCAGCGGAAAATCTTGGATAAGGTACAGCGGTTTGCCTCCTTGAGCATCAGCGGAGTGAGGAAGAGTTGTCCTCAGGCTGCTCTTGATAATACGCAGTCAAGCAGTGTGCGCGCATTGCCATACGTCTGAATAGGACATTCTGAAATTCTGTACGTCGTCTTTCCTGAGGGGAGGAACGGACCTTTGGAAAAAGCTAACGACGATTTTGTGCCTGAGGCTATTTTCCTGTCTGGTTTAAGGATCTCGGACTCGAACTTCACTTTAGGTTAAAGGTTAGCGTACTTCAAGCAGAGATTTTTGCAATATTGCAGGATATTGAGGCCGTACCAAGTAGGCCCACTTCAAATACGGAATAATATATGATTTTCGCTGACAATCAGGCTGCCCTAAAGACCATAGCGTCGATTTGTTGTAAATCGCGGCTTGTTCGAGAGTGCAAAGAATGTTTAAGGAACTTTGAACCGAATCGAATCAATGCTTGATTCCGGGACTTAGCGGTATACTCCGTAATGAGATGGCGGCTGATCTCGCTAGATTACGTTCAATTTATGTGAGCGACTTGATCCTGATCCCCCAATCTGCCACTTTGATGGCCTGATCATTGGATGGGTTAGGGAGGAAGAGCAGATGGGTTGGGGGATGCATAGAGATGTTATGTGACTAGGAGTCTATGGCCTGCTTTAGACAGTGGTAGAACAGATTTTCTGGTGAGCTTAGATAAGGTCAGCCTATGTTAGTTATTGGTTTCATAACAGGGTACTACGAGATTAGATTTTCCTCCGTCTCTTATATCCTTCCTTTCCTATTTACAATGGGTCATTTTGACTTGTGGGTATTGTACTTGTCCAAGTGATAAGTACATCTCCTCAAACTTACAAACACAATTTCTTGTTAAATATGATTCCCATAAAATATATCACTTGAATACCAAAATGTGCTTATTATTATGTTTTACTTTCTTTAACTAAAACCTTCACTCAGAAGACGGCCACATCGAATTTTGAAAATACGTTGTAGAAGGGAAAGTGGAGAAGTGGAAAACAGTACGGGAAACTAGTGTGGGATTTTGTGTGACCAGTTTTATACCTCCTTCAATTTCTCTACATAATTAAAAAAAGTGCAATAAACTAGTGACAGTCGTATTCACGGTTCCCTTAGTCGCAGGTTAGACCAACGAAAATCCTCTACGCGGGTGTCGGCTGGTAATGGTGGTTGCCCAATTAAACATCCATCAGCTAAGATGTTAATCCATACTCATTTGACCCTATAGTCTGATCAATTGTGGCTCCCACCATAAGCTAGTTGTATGGGCTGGACTACGATGTTATACGACTCGTGCCGAGTCAATAGGGGCCCATCAAAAATATTCCAGTCGCTAACTGAGTATCCTGGATACTTGACAATCTCCAGGTTTAATCAGCCTTACCTAAGCACAGCGGTTCCCTGCTTAGGTGAACCATCCTCTTATCCGATACTCGTCGGACCACAAATAAAGACAAATATAAACGAAAATAATATGGAAACTGAATGACAAAAATCCTCCCTTATGGGGGCTGAGACGAAACTCGGAAAAATCCGCGGGTGCTGAACCGACACCGATATCAATAAAGGAGGTAAAGGAAGCGGTTGATACAATGGCCTAGCCTTACCAAAACCGAGGTTGCCGCAAAAGCCGGATCTACGTCCAATAAAAGCTGAGGAGAGCCGAACGCCGCGTAATGTACAGGCGCTGGTTTGGCCTAAGAAACAACTGGTCGAATTAGAACAGTCAATCAACGAGACTGCAGTTAAAAGACAGTGTTCTGCGGAAGGTGACACATATGGTGCGAAAAAGCAAAGAAGCTCTAACCGTACCAACATAATGTACAGCGACATACTGAAAGACAAATTGAAGCTAGTAAAAGACGTTCTGGCAGTTATATTCCTAAAATAATGGAGGAACATTCAAAGCTAGTACCAGTTTACCAAATGTATGAGTGGAACCTGTGCCGATAAGCGAGCTCTGGGCCTCTTCACCATCGTTATCTCAAGGATAGCGAAAATCTGGCCGGGCGTCAAATTAGGTGTGGTATCAAACGTCCGAAGGAGCCGGAAAAACTATTAAGAACGATTAACATGTAAAATCCGAAGGTACAACTCACAAGTGGTAAATTGCCAAATTGGAGAAGCACCATGGATCTTATTGTGCGACTATTGTTCACGCTGGCCACCCTACTTTTAAGTTTAGATTTAGGTTTTGTTAAAGTGTATAAACGAAAAGAGAACACTACACGATCCACCCACGAAGCTAAAGGTACGTTTTGTGTACATAAATAAATAACAATTGATTATTTAAACTAATTACCTCTGTTTTTATTTACCCCTAATTCTCGCACAATATTTTATTTAATTGTTTCTCCGCTTTCCCCCACAACTATCGTAGTCAACCAAAAATCTCTGGAGCACCAGGCAAATTCCAATTCTGTTTTGACCTTTGGTATTGGCCATATCATCCTTAAAGTCTACAAAAAAAGACAACCGTCCAATAGAGTTCGGTGACAGTCCTCCCAAGGTGGAATGTTGTAGGACGAATATATGGACGACACGGATGATGATGAAAAGGAGAAAAAGGATCTATCAACAACCTCGACACAGATTCATACCCTATTCAGACCCAGTTCTTTTCTTTCCACTGGATCGAATCTGGCATCTGTTTTTGGGATGTTGCTCAGGAAATCGAAGATAATGAAGAACTCCGAAGAAGCACAAGACGACCATGGTGAAGGGAAAGGTAGATGGAAAAGATCATGAAAAAGTAATAATAGTTGTCCGAGTAATCCAAGTAAATCTGCACCACCCTAAACAAGCGTTCACTACTGCACTACTTCTAAGACTGGCAAACCGCGGAGAGGACATAGTCCTAATCCAGGACATAGTGGTACATAGCCAACAAGGTTTGTGGATTAGAGCACAAAAATGGCAGGCTGGTTCATTACAAATGTAGTTAACCACAGATCCTGTATACTCATTAAGAAGAACATATTTGTTTCCTATTTTCAGTAATGAATACCTAACTACAATAACGGTAAAGACCAACGGTAAACAATACTGGATCTCCTCTAGGTACATGCCGCCCGATCTAAACGGTCACCCAACACCTGTGATGCCAAATCTCATGATCACACTTTGATTTTATTGCCTCCAATAATTTAATGATTTGTAACGTGGGTGACACGCCCACTTCTGTAACAAAGTGTAGAAAAGAATTGGTACCTCTAGCAACTTTTACGATAACATCAGAGATTACAGGGTCTCGGGGGAACACTCCTGCTCTGACCATTGATTTATTGAATTTTCTCTTGGTAAAGGTGATAATAGTGTAAGAGCGACTAGGAATTCTAGGAACACGAAATGGAATCTTTATGATCGCCTTGTTAATCCGGGTATGGACCCACACACGCACTGTAGAATAGACGGGATTCTGAACTTGAAGCTACAGTGGCCAAATTTACGTAGGTCATAATATGGGCTTTTGTGAAAGAATATCCAAAAAGGATCAACAGAGGTAGAAGAAAACCACTCTGTGGGACCAGGATCTGAACATCCTCGGAAAGGAGTCACGGAGACTTTTAATGCGGCAAGAAAATCTGGTAACGCGGAACGTTGGAGGGACTACAGATAGCTCTTGGTAATTACAAAAAAAAATACTTAGAGAAATTGGTGGAGAAATATCTGTGGCAACATGAAAACTATCAACGAAAACTCCAGGCTAAAAAGAATTCTTACAACAACGACGGATACGCGAGCGACTGTTTCGGCAAATGGTTAGATTATGTCGGCAAATGTAATAAAATGGGCGATAGATAGATTTAAACCGTTTACCTCTCTGGGACCAGGCGAGATATATACAGCCCTCTTACAAAGGGGTGAACCATGAACCATGTGCCGTCAGAATGGTGTAGAGTAGGGGTAGCCTTTATACCAAAAGCTGCAAGAAACACATACTACACCCAAGGGCTGGCCATACTACATCATAAGTCTATCCTCCTTGTTATTGAAGACCATGGAGAGACTCAGTGATGTTAATCTGTCAGGCCCTGGATGAAAATGTCCTTTAAAGGGAACACCACGTATACAACAATGTTAGATTTGATTAAACTGCCATGCATAGCCTGGCGTATAGAATAGAAAAATCGCAGACACAAAAGGAGTATAACCTGGTGGAACTAAACGCTATATCCGGCGCGCTGGCAATATTAGGTGTACAGACTACTATGGTAAACTGGATATCTAAACTATTTTGTGGGAGAACCTACCCAACACTACATACATATATAGTTGGCCATTATAACCCTTCAGTCAGGATTGCGGTCTGGCTTCTCACATAACTCATGTTGTCTGGTCAATTTTATACACGAGCGGCGGCACCTACAGTTTAAAGTCGACTCCGAACGACAGATTTTTGAGAAACTTTTCATGGCAATTTTATTNNNNATAGAATGCAACTTGCTCTGAGGAGAACCAGGAAGTGGGCATCTGATCACTGATTGAGTCTTAACCCTAGGAAAACGGAGGTAGTACTCTTCACGAGAAGGTGCAAGCCACCACTGAAACTGAACGGGACGGAACTGAAACTCAATGACGATTCGCACCTTCTAGAACTTATCCTGGATAGAAAGCTGTATTGGAAATCAAATATCGTTAGCAGAATGACAAAGACTTACATTGCCCTGTATGCCTGCAACAGCTTCGGATATTGGTCACGCAAGGATCCTGAAAAAAGTGAGGGCAGTGACTACATAACACTGCGGTACAACTTCACTAAGAAATTCGGGACATTCATTCCACCCAACGTAGACTCAAAAAATGGTGCGGCAAACCTAGTAAAAGACTCGGTCGGAATAGCCCAGTCAGTCTAGAAGGCTGTCAGATCATTGTAGCGCTTTTCAGGCGAAGGGGTTGGCAATATAGGCTGCGGCAAGAATTATTGCAGACATCTCCAAGCAAAACATTACCATACTTTTTGATAAATTCGAAATTCCAACGTGATGAACCCCAAGACGGTGTACAGCTACCGCAGACATCTCAACGTGGTAGCGGAATATGATGTCTATAGCATATAGGTACCGAGGTACAGTCATACTTCTGGAACCGTAGAGCGGATGGACTCGACTCTTGAAATCCCTTTGAGAACCTGCAGTCTCATAATTGACAATGCGATCGTCGATTCTGTCACGACAGATGGGCGAACTCGGTCGTGGGTAGAACGGCGCGAAAAATCTGGCCAAGACTGTATAATGGACACACAGTAAGTCTGCTAAAACTTCAGAGGAGAGCGCTCAGTATGGTTGTCGATTTCGTTACGGGGCATTGAATTATGGGTACACATGTGAAGCGCATTGGTCTCGGAAACCTTGCTAATAATTTCTGCAGAAGCTGCGAGATAAGGAAGAGGAAGACACTGTCTTTCACCTGTCCTTCCAAAACCTTAAACAATTAGACTTTGAAACAATTCTAAACTTGAAAAAACTGACTGTTAGCTAAAGTGTGAATCTTGTCATTAAGGATGCAGTATATATTAGAAAAAAATATCGGCAAGACTTATGTCATTCTATTCTGCCACAATATTAAGTATATCATCTCCACTGAACGTAATGAATCGATTTACGCTTGAACAACGTTGGAATTCATTGGAAATTTATTTCCACAATAAAGACAATTGGTCTGAAATTGCACGAAAATATTGTACACAATTTTGTCGCAGAGAAGAACTAACAGTGCCCGGTATACGCAAGTTTTTGCTAAAGTTCGTGAAACTGGTTTCACTGTTAATGCGCCAACACGTGAGCGTATTGGTACAATGCGTACACCCGAAAATAGCGAAGCAGTGGCTGAGAGAGTGCGTGAGAATCCATTAATATCAACTCGTCATCGTTCTCAAGAATTGAATATTTCACGTACCAGTTTACGTCGAATTTTACGAAAATACATAGGTATAACGCCTCACAAACTTCAATTGGTTCAGGAGTTGAAGCCGCATGACCATCCGCTTCGTTTTCGCTACGCTAGATGGGCTAAAGAGAGACTGGTCGTTGATGTCTGTTTTGCCAAAAAAAAAATCTTTTCGTACGAAGCCCGTTTTCATCTTGGTGGATACGTTAATAAGCAAAATTGCCGTATTTGGGACTCAGAAAACTCGCACATGGTTTCACAGAAGCCAATGCAACCATTTTGAGTGACTGCTTGGAGCGATTTCTTTGTACCCGCTCTTTATGGTATTGATGTAAACGATGTTTGATTTCAACAGAATGGTGCAACTTACCACACATCTCATGCCACAGTCGATTTAATGCGTCAAACGTTTAAAGGCCGTTAAATTAGCCAAAATGGTGATGTCAATTGGCCGCCAATAAGCTGCGATTTCAAACCGTTGGACTATTTTCTGTGGGGCGCAGTTGAAGAAAAGTGTTATGCCGACAAACCAGAGAATTGAGAATTTAAAGGCCTACACTCGTGATGCCGAGATACGACCCCTTTCACTCGAAAAGGTGCACGAAAAATGATCCGATCGAATGGGGCACTGTGAGGGCAGCCGTGATAGCCGTATGAATAAAATAATATTCCATCTCTAACAGCAAAAATTGTACTTCACAACAAAAAAATAAATTTGACAAAGTTTTAAACCGTTTTTGTTTTATTACGTTTTTAAATTTAAACTTTGGAATGTAAAAAAAAAAAATAATAAAAATAAATAAGCCAACACACTACCTACTAGACTACGGCGACTCCACAACAATGGAAGAATATTCAGTGGTTTTAGTTTAATCTGCAAGGTCGGATAAAAGAACCTATATTTGAAGACCTCGCAGTGAAAAATTTAATTCGAGATATACAACCGCCACAGTTAATTATGGAGGTGGAAATATCATGGTGTGGTGATGTTTTTCGGGACATGCTTCCCATTCACCACATTACTGATACAATGACAACAATCTACAAAACCCTCCTGAGCTCAGTTATGCTTCCGTAAATGGCAAACGCAGTTTTTGTGGATATTCCAGGACGATAATTATCCTAAACGCTATGCTAGGGATGTTAAAGACTGGTTGGATCAACTTCAAATCCTTGCTATGGCGTGGCCACTACAATTTCCCCTCCTCAACCCGATTAGGAACACGTGGATGATAGCTAAACGTACATAATATTGAACTTTTCGTCGAATTGAAAAAACAGTGGAATGAGATTCCAAACGATTGCATTGAAAAGTTAATTTCTTCAATTTCTAAGAGATGTTCGGAAATAATAAAAAAGCAACTGATATGAAACAAAATAATAAAAAATTCATATAGTGGTTTTTAGTTTATTTAAATAAACTAAACTCTTAAGAGTTACAAACGTTTTGAACACTTGAATTTCGACTTATTTTCTTAAAGTTATTCTTTTTTATGGCTTTATGCTAATGAATTTAAAAAAAACAAAAAGAATTAAATTTAATAACAAATTAATTAATAAGTTATTTTGATTAAAAAGTCAACGTTTAGTTAAAATGTGTTTTCATTTATAAATGTTTTAGCCACACTGGGAGGCAAGACTTACAGTTTTCCAAAAATTAAACATCGGACATCGAAGTGTGTCGTGCGTCAACTTTGCTAATAACCTCTGTTTCATAAAGCACCACTGTTATTCTCAACCATATAATCCAAATAGGTTATTACAAAATTTTCAAAATTTTAAGAATTTTTGCAGTGCAATATGAGACTTCTTAATTGAAGGTAAACGGTTCCTTAGAGATAAAGACTAATATTTAAAATCTATCATTCGACTAAAATAATAAAAAATGTATTGTTGCTTTAGGGTTGTATGCGAAAAGTACAAAAAGTATTTAAGCAATATAGAAATCCACGTCGCAAATGGTAAAAAATTACGATGAAAACTATGATTTATACATAAGTTTGGTCGAAATCACTATGGCATTGTCTTAGCAGGGTTTTACTTTAGAAAATCTCTAAATTCTTATCGTTTTCTAATGTTAACAGCTCAGATTCGGATATAAAAATTATATTTTAATTTTTTCATTAAATTAAACCTTTTTCAGGAATGTATAATATTTGGGATACTAGGCATTTAGTAAAATAAAGAAAACTTACTTGGACTTTGCGTGAGTAAGAATGTGAGACTTCAGATTAGTAGACTGGGCAAATTTTTTATTACAACCATCAAAAGGGCACACATATGGTCTATCGCCAGTATGAATACGAACATGTGTTCTTTAAAATATACAATACGTTATTTTTTATATTACTAAATTGTTAAATGTATGAAATAAGTACATATATTATCATCTTACCTTAAATTAAAATCCAAAGAAAAACGTTTACCACATCCTTCAAATGTGCATTGAAAAGGCTTTTCGCCAGTGTGCACCAGCTGGTGACGTTTTAATTTGGAGCTTTCAACAAAAGCTTTGCCGCATTCTGAACAAACATGTATACGTGGTCCATGTGTGTGTAAATGTTTACGCATTGCGGAATTATCACGAAACAATTTATTGCAGCCCTTGTGTGGGCAAGCTATTTTTTTGTCTGATATTACCGAACTAATTGAATTATTTACATTTTCATTACTTGTTGCGACAGTATTACTGGAGGTGGAATCGTTCGAGTTATAACTTAAGGGAGGTGGTGTTGTAAGTGTTGTATTGCTTTGTTGGTTTTTTTGATTATTATTTATATTTTGCAAAACGACTCCCATAGATAAAAGGCGGCCGTTTTGTGTGCCAGTCATAAGTAACGTGTTTGCAGTTACGTTATTGCCACTTAAACTATGAATATGGATTTGATTGGAAGATGTATCGTCATCAGAATTTATACTTGTTAAGTTGGAATTACTAGTCTCATTAATATTCGTTAGTAATGTTGTAGGACTAATTATTTCCGTCGTCGATGGCGCTGTTGAGTTAGTCGGTGTTAATAGTGTACTGGAAGTAAGGGTGGGCTGTTTTATAGCATTAGAGGAATTAATTTGATCTGTAGTTGTATTTGCAGTTGAAATCCTTTTTAATTTGTCCGGATAAGTATTGGAACGCGAAGAAATATTTTGTGATTTTTTGCTATCGCTAACGCTTAATACAGCTACAGGTAAATTATGTGAAACAGTAGCATCTTCTATTAAAATTCGTTGTTGCTGACGTTGTTGCATTAACAAGTGTTGGTGTAATACTTCAGGTTGCAAACTACAAGCGGTATCGAGTAATGTGGCAGGTATAGAAGTTGTGGACGAACTTTGCGTTGTAAATACATTCGATTTTGTACAACTGTTAGAATATTTTAAAAACTCTTGGTTTATGTCCCGCTGATCAGTATGACAATCAGAATTTTCAGCTTCTAGAATAATAGATTCTTCCTGTTCCTCTTCATCATCAGATATTCCGGATGCCCACATGGTAACACTAAACTCTCCTTCCATTGTTTTTATTTGTACTTGTTTCTGCTCCCAACGTCTGGGCTTTGCATTATCTTCGACCAAAATTTCTGATGTCCGCGCAGATTTATTTGATGACTGAAAATAGTTTGGCATTGATGTAGACGGTTGAAATTTTTGGTGTCTTTGAATTGTAGGTGGTATTCTGGAATTCGCCATTACTGACGCTAATGTATCACTACGCATTATATTGGTTTGAGTATCAGTAGCACTTGAAGTATTATTATCTTTGAATTCGTTATTTAAAATATCTACACACTGATTAGACGTCAAGTTATTTACAATAAAAGAGGAATTTTGCTGGTCCTTTTTGCGTTTCCTATCATTAACAAAATTTAAAAAGTATAAAGTATTTTTAATACTAATAATATATTTTAAATAATCATAATAAAAATAAAAAGTAATTAAAATGATTAAATTATATTATTACTTGTTATTTGTTGAAGTAATTAAAGTAGTTGCGGAGGAGTTCAAGGATGTCGGTGATTGGGACGTAATGAATATATCGGAATTAAAAGGTGATGTGTTAAAATAGACGTGATTTGCCAACTGAGAATCAGAATGTATTCCAACATCTTCTTGAATTAACACTAGAAAAAAAACATAAATTTTAATCATTTTTTTAATCATTTACTGACAATAAATTTCAAAGAAGTTATGCTGTTTAAACAATATCAATCAAACATACTAACTTTCAAATTTACAAAAAATTTAAATACATTTTTTAATGTGAAAAAATATAAAATATATAGTTTGTTTTATCCTTAAAACAAAAACAAATTAAGAAATATGTATTCTAATTCCAAGTCACGATCGTGCACTCGATGAAGAAATATTGTGCTAATACTTAATACTTAAGCATACTTAATACTTAATATTACTGACTGTCGCTTGAAAAATATTCTACAATTTTGAGTTAAAATCCGTGTTTATATTGCTTTACGATAAATATAAAAAACATTTTAAAATTCTTACAAAATCGAAAATACATTCATTTTCAGGGAAAAACTGGTTTGAATAAATAGTAAATTTAAACATTGGATAGAAAAGTTTATAACCTTAATATTTAAGTATGAATTCGGCCATTTTGTCGCCATTGCTGGCGTATGAAGGCGCATTCTGAAACGTCAATTTACACAAGTACATGAGACATTTTTCACCAATAACTCTTCGAATGCTCATTTGCAGGTATTCAGTTGTCTCTAGTATATCGACGTAGACAAGTATCTTTAGATAGCCCCAAAGGAATTAGACTAAAAGGATTAAATCACACGGGCTACATCGCTTGACAAAATTTTGAAATTTAGAATCATTCCTCGCATTGGTGACACATACGATGGTCACTTGGCTTTAGTTCCAGTTCAACTTGAATCTTGAAAGCTTTTAAGCCATGATCCTCTCATAAAATATCCCAAAAATTTAAAGAAAATTGATTGCTTTCGACCTTCTTTTCAGTGCACACTGTTCAGCGTTCGAACGCACATTATCAGTAAGTATAAGAAAAACCATCCGTTTTTATTCAATGAATGTCCTTTTAAAAAAAGCAATTTTCAAGCGTTGCTTTGGTGTAATGGAACGTCAAACCAAACTAAATAAGTTGTCAAATGAAGCAGTGTTGCGAATTCAACGTTATGAACCTTTGAAAACACTCATTATATTCGAAGGCGGATCAATAAGTCTGTGACCTTTTCAGAGAAACATAGATATTTTAATAAATAAATAAATAAATAAAATTAAAAAAAACATAGATTATCGTTACTTCTATACATTCAATATTAAAAGTTCCACCAATTTTTATTATCGATTTGCTCCGAAAAACGTATATTGACTGCTGTTTAGTTATTGGTGTGTTATAGTGAATCCGCGTTTCCTAGAAAATAACGCAAAAAACCGAACATATTGCAGATGATGGTCCAGAGTTTTTTAGTATTTTGTTGCTATAAATAATACTTAATCAAAACATGAAGGTCGATTTTTTTTTCCATTCTCTCCTCAAATTAAATGACACAGCTTATTTTATCAATCTCAACAAATCACGGGCCTGTTTAAGCCGCCCTCGTACATAGCATACACTTATTTGCATTTACATATTACATATTATTTACAGAAAAAGAGAATTGTTATGCTGTACAAGAAGTTTTTTATAATTTAATTAAGTCATTTGAGTACATACATAAAGTGAAGTTTTCCTAAACATTACAATTTCTATGTAAACAAACGTATAGTTTACTTTGTAAATCGTGTTATATGTCTTAAAAACGTAGAAAAGGGATTAGCTGTACATACATATATTTTAAATTCAGTATTTGATGTCATTAAAAAAAGCGTCTACTTACCATCATCTATAGAATGCATAACTAGATTTTGACAATCTGCAGGTTTAAGCCCTATATCCTCATTATTATGCACTTCATTCGCATCTTCCTCAATACAATCATTATTTACATTTAATAAATGTTTTTGTATTTCATATTCTTTTGTTAAACGTTTATGGCGTTCTATATCGGCAATATCTGGTTGAATTATTGACAAAGGCGCAGCTGCAGCATCACCTACTTCTTCAAACTGATCATTTCTGACTAGTATACCGTATTGAGTATAGGTCGTCGTTACCAAATTAGAAAAATTATTGTGATGATCGGATAACTGATCGTCGTTTGTAAGTGCTATGGGGGTCCCTTGTGTTTCACATATTATATCGGGTTGTGACATCTTTTTGTCAAACTTTAGGACATTTGTTGTTTTACTTAACATTAAAGGAATATTTTGAGATAATAAAACACCTTTTACTTTGTTAGTTAACTGCTTACGCTTCCATATTTGCCATAAATAAATTAAAATCCCTGAGATCGTATAAAGCAATTAGTAGGTGTGTACTTAGATCAAATTTCTTTGGTAAATATATTTTTTAGAACGCCTAAAAAGAAGTTAGAAAATTTAAAAATGATTTAAAATATATCAATAATAAAAACAACTTATTATTATTCTTTCAGCCGTTTCTCCTTTAAATCTGAAAGAGATTTCAATGCGCATTGGATATAACATAATCTGTAAATAAAACACGTCACAGCATGCAGTATAATATCTTCAACAATATGTTAATAATGTTAAGTCAACCTATATTTGAGTTATAGCCTTTATATACAGTGGACAGCAAAAGTTTTTGTACAGCAATATAGTATTTTAGCAATTTCATGAATTTTAGCCAAAAGTTTGTATAAAAATGTATAGTTTTTAGATTTATTTCATTAATTTATTTCTGTTCTATTATAAAACATACAAAATTTTTATGTTCTTCACAAAACAAAAGAAAACATTCTGGGGAATCTAAACTTTGGCACCGCAAATAATTAATACTTTAAGACACGTTTTTAATTTTCCTTTTTGAATGTAACGATTTTTAACAAAAATTATGGTGTTAGCAATGCTTTTTCGTTAAATATTGCGAGGCGTACTTACACTTTTACGGTGCCAAAAGGTAGAGTCACCAGAATGTTTTCCTTATTTTTCTTTTGTTTTATTAATAATATAAAAAATTTATTTGTTTTATAATAGAACAGAAATAAATTAATGAAATAAATACAAAAACTTTTGGCTAAAATTTAAAATTGCTAAAATAATGTCTAGGGTCTACCAAGTTATCGAATGTACCGTAATAAGTCAATACATTGAAATCTGGCCATACTCCACAAAGGACATCGTTTTCTTCTGACAGATGAGTATGCGGATGGCGTGTTAGGGTATATATACATATATGTATATAAAATTAAAAAATATAAACAAGTAAAGTGTAAGATCAAAAATTTGTATGGATTATATTTTCCTTTTTATATTTAAATAAAAGCATGTAGTTGCTATGTTGTATGTCTATGTATGTTGTACTATGTTGTACTATGTATAAATATATATATATATCTGTATATATACATGTATTTATATATATATAAATATATATATGTATATTTATATATATATATATGTATATATCTATATATATACATAGATGATATATATATATTATATGTATAAAATATAATATATATTGTATAATATATATATATATATATGTGTATATATATATATATACATATATACTATATATATATATATATACATAACATATAGACTATGTAAAACATATAATAGATATTGTTATATATATTGCTACGTTTGTTACTTTTTTAAAGACGTTAAATAGTGGGCATAGTAGATTGCAAATGAAATAAAAATAAGTTAGTGTTTAATTTTAATTAAATTCTTTATTGTTCACACAATTCTGTGTGCCACTGTTTACAATTTGTTCTAACGGCAACAATTGTGTTTGTTATTCCTCTGTTTACGCGCTTTGCAATAAACAATAACAATTTCTAGATAATTGTTCTACAAATCTTTGTAACGGAGATCTTCAAACCACGATTACTTTCTTCAACACCGCGTTTTCACACAAAACTGACTGAAGTTTTACAGACTCTTTGCCTTGCCTTTTTATAGCAACGAAAACTGATGAATGTTCTTGTAGACGAACTTTCGTGGTATCGCCTTCTCGAGATCTATATTTTTGAATTTTTGTGTTAACTTGTTTGTTGTAGCATTCTTGTTTTGTTTATGTGTTTTGTTTACATTTATTCCTGTAGTTGTATTTTTGTTTACTTGTTTATGATTGATAACGTGTAAACCAGTTCATTGTCTTTATTTTTGTAGCTTTTATTTATAATTGTGGATTTAAACGATGTAGAATTATTTAGGTTTTTTTATTTTCCTAACAATATACTAGCATAGATATATTGTATTAGCTTATAAAACAATAACAATAACAGAACAAACAAATTGAACCACTGTAAACTAAAGTTGTTTCCAAGTATGAATGGAGAAAAACGAAGACTGATGGTAGTACTACCGTAGCACGACCCTGCTGTCGCTTACGCCGGCACAAAGTAATGCATAACTAATGATCATTAACAACACAACGTATATGATTTATTAAATATCAAATAGCATACTTGACCTATTTTTAATTGTTGAACGTCGCTGCTTTCATATTGTTGTTGTTGCTTGAGAATTATGCATTGTTTGTATTGTTGTGGCTGAGTATAACATAGGGATCGTTTTGCTGACCATTAACCGTTGATTGACAAACGCACCAACACAAACATTGTTATAGACTAGTATGTAAGTACTTTAATAAACACACATACATGTGTAATAGTCTTAAGATTTACATAGAATTAAGGGACTGATTTGAAATTGTCAAATCAGCCAAAATTTAGTATAAAAGAGGAAACAATTCCCAAACCTAGATCAATAATTAATAAACCATCTGAGCTCCTAGTTGAGCAAAGTAAAATAAAATAAAAGAATAAAAATTAAATTTTTAAAAAATTAATTTTTACATGGCGATCCTGCCAGTTCTGAGTGCTAAAATTTAAAAAGCACCAGAAAAAACAGGACAATCCCGCCATAATTCTGAAGTGCTACAAATTAAAAGCACACTGGATTCAAGGCAAAAAAATTCGATACAAGTTGCACCAAATTTTGGAGTACATAAAATACTGCACCCATAGACAACATCAATTTTTATCCTGGCGGATCAGCCGAAAACGATGCGTCAGCTGCGTAGAAGGACGATACTGTCTGGCCAAGATACAGTGTAATGGCTGAAGGACTGAAGCTAATAACAATAGAATACAGAAGACAAACTGGACAAAGCCAAAAGCCCACGGAACCTGTCACGATGAATAAAATGAAAATGGCCAGCATGCATACGTCATAAACACAGCAGCAATTCGTACAACCAGTACAAAAAGTAAAGTAATTAAAACTGGTAATAAAAAAAAACAGAAAAAAAAACAAACATTAGTTTAGCTATTTAAAAGTGGAGCGTTCTAGCCGCCCCCATAGTCCAGAAAGCGTTAACCGCTCTTGGAAACCTAAAATTGTAAATTAAGTTAAAAAGTTAAAAAAAGAAATAAATTTTTTCTATTTAAGTGAAATAAAATCGTATATGATTAAGACAAATAAATATAAAAATGTATAAATAAATAATAATGATAATAATAAGAAAATTTTTGTAAAAGAATAGGAACAAAGAATCAAGTTCAGGATGTAAAATATAAGTTTGACGATAGCAACAACACAGAAATAACATTTGAAGAGAATAAATTAGCATTACAATTAACATGGAAATTCCTAAGAAAACCAGAACCTGTCACTGATGAGGATATAGCTAACAGCATTAGGGAAGGAACAGTCAAGGAAACCATAGCTATGCTCAGGAGGTTAGACGAACTGGAAAAGCAGAAAAATTAAAAAAAAGTAATAATAATTGAAAAGAATAGCTAAACAAATAAAATATAAATTATGTGCAAGTCACAAACAAAATTAGATAGGCCAACCGCCAACGTTATAAATGAGGTAGACATACTTCAGGATAAAATAAACTTAAATAAAATTGAAATTTGTTTAATAATAATAACAATTTTAATGATATTAAATTTCCTATTCCGAATTTATGCTTTGCATAATAAAAAGTTAAAGAAGAAATACCTCAGTAAAGCCAATGACCTAGATAAAATATAAATGGGCTGGCAAGACATACTACAGAAAATAAGATTAATAAAACAGGACTTCGACAAATCATATAAATGTTTGAATATAGATAGAAGTATAGGAGACGAGACTATTTCAAAGAATCTTAAAATTTTGCTTGACGGATTCGAAAGAATTAGAGTAATACTCAACGTAAATTACAATAGACTAACTACTCCTCATAAAGCAGCAGCTGCAGAATTTCTTTTCAGACTTAAGGTTTTAGTAGGATATACATAGTATTATTGGCAAAGAAGAGAGATTAGAAATAAAGCTGGGCCAATACGACTTCATGAAGAGGGTGATGTTAAAACGAAAGACACAACCCAGAAGCGGGTAGAAATTTTGTATACGAAGTATTCAATACAGCAGAACGGTTCGCAAACAGCGCTGCAAGAATGACGCAAACAGTGGTTGAATTTTTAAATACAGCTTCAAAGCTGATTACCGAATTTGACGGGAAATC